>CM034361.1:65633152-65904407 GCA_019925275.1 Mytilus edulis | reverse complement strand
ATCACACGACCATAAGCTGAACAACGTACAAAAGCATCATGGGATAGCGTTCTCGTGTCATACGGCGGTAAATTCAAAAATATTACCGATCTCGGAAATGCATTAAAATACAGATTACGCATAACCGTAAATTGTCTTTACGGAAATAGGTAAATGAAATTGACTTCTGCCAGTGAGACCCCAGACTGTAGTTGGTAGTGAATTTAACCCGTCGTCTACGTAGAAGTTCCGAACAACATAATCTTTCACATCTTTCCCAAATTCAGTTTCAGAGATCGCAGTAGTTCTTCTCAGCCCAAATGTAGCAACTGCTGGCGATGGCGAATTGCCGAACACATGTACCGTCATTCGATAGTCTATAAGTTCCTGATTGGGATCATTATCCTTGTACCATATGAATCGTAAGAAATTTCTATGTGTCTCTGTCACTCGGAATCAATAAAACATTTGCTGTATATATGCAGTAATGGCAATAGGCTTCTTTCTAAAACGAAGAAGTGCACCCAACAAGTTGGTTGTAAGATCCGGACCTGTGAGGAGTACATCGTTCAATGATTTCCCCTTGTACTTCGATGAAGAATAAAAATTATGCGGACTTTGTCCTTTTTTCTCGGGTGATATACACCAACAACTGGAAGATACCAGCACTCTTCGTGTTCTGTTACAGGTGGCGCTAACTCTGCATGTCCTTGTTCTAATATTCCTTGCATCAATTCAGTGAACTGGTTTTTTCTTAAGAACGTCCCTTTGTAGTGTTCTATCTAGGTTTCTTGCTCTGAATAAAGCATGTGCACGATTATTCTGTAAAACAGGTCGTGGAGATCGACAAGGAAGTGGTGCTATCCAATGATCGTTCTTATCCTTGTGCATATCTTTGTTCATTATTTCCAAAAACGTTCTGTCTTCTACTGACGTTCCTGTTTCGTTGTCTTCTTTTGTTCATCAAATATGGTCACTCCAAATGAATCATCTTGGTCGTTTGGTGTTTCTTCCATAACTTTAATGTTGTTTGGACAAGCCTGGAAGATCGACTCCCTGCTGGTTCCAGATACGAATGTTTTGTTGACATTAACTACTTCTGAAGCATGCACTTTCCCCAAGCATGCCTCGTTAACAATCACCCATCCTAATGGTAATTTCTGGGCGTACGGAGATTTCCTATGACCAATGCGTTGATCCAACACGTGATACGCCTCTGGTAAATCCCTTCCAATCAGCAGAAGAGTTGGTGCAGTTTCATCCAAACTCGGAATAAATCCACAAATGTCATTTAAATGAGTGTATGACTGTAGGGCAGGATTTTCCACTGAAACCCTCAGCACATATTTGCGTACATCTTAATGACACATCTATTTTTTCAATCTCCCCTTCGTGATTTGAAACAGGAGAAACAGGAGAAAATTGTGTTCCATTTTCTATATGTAATGCTGTAGCGTGTCTTTCACTTCCACAGTCATTGCATTTTATAATCTCCTTACAATCTTTCTTCATGTGAGTGTTAGTCCTACAGCATCTAAAACATGTTCCTGTTTCCTTTAAGATTTTTCTTCTTTCACTTATAGGTTTTGCTATGAATGCCTTGCATTTGTCGAGTGTGTGATTGGATGAGGTGTGAAGAGGACATGTCTTGTCGGAATTGTTATTATTCGCATGTGAAACAATATCAGTCTTCCTTGTTGATATGAATGGTTTATTAGATGAGTAAGTCCTAGGAGTCATCTTGTGCGTCTTTTCTTGTTGACTACTATCGTACAAGAAACATGGATCATTCTTAGTCTTGCTTATATCATTTAATTTTGTCTTTGATGCCTCAAGTTCCGCACGTTTTTGAACTAAAATGGAACTTCTCTTTGAATTAGCACTGCTCCTACCTGATCTATGTGATGATGCTTTTGATTGCAAAGTGAATGTTTTAGTTTTAATAAATATTTGCTTCAGAGCACTGTCTATTACAATATTGTGAGATTTGATGACATCCATCAGGTATTCAGCTTTCTTTTGACTCTCATTAGTTTTTGTACGAACTAAAAAGTTTGTATATTCTTGGGAGGTGGCTGTATATTTGACATATATGGAATTTAATTTATCCGTTTAAGAGAAGACCGAGTCCGATGTCCGAATATGAAACAAAAGAAAATAAAGAAAATGACAATAATTTATAAATAACAACAGACTACTAGCAGTTACTGACATGCCAGCTCCAGACTTCAATTAAACTGATTGAAAAAGTATGTCTTCATCATATGAATATCAGGCACAATCCTCCCCGTGAGGGGTTTAGTATCATACCACCATTATGTATGCAATCAGTGTACTCAAAACTTGCAACAGTCTGTCAATTTCCAATAGGAGTGCGAGCCTGCTTGAAAGCAAACAAGGTCTATAGGTGGGCATAATGACAATGACAATCATAAGGCAATTTTAAATTTGTTGACAACATTTTATCCTCAAAAGAGTACTACACAAGTTTCATGGAGAAAAAAACAAATAAACACATTGGAGAAATGTTGCAAAATGACATTATCCAGCCCTCCACCTCTAACTGGTCTTCTGTTGATCTAGTCCGTAAAAAGGCACTTGACAATGAATCGGACAAAGTGAAATACAGATTTTGTATTGATTATAGAAAATTAAACCGTATATCATTCGCACAAAATTTTCCTTTACCCAATCTAGATAGTGTATTCGATTCAATCGGAGAAGCACAAGCAAATTTGTTTACGTCACTCGACATAAGAAGTTCTTTTTGGCAAGTCCCACTAGACACTGAAAGTCAAATCAAAAGTGCTTTTATCACTCAGTCTAGTGTCTATCAATGGAAAAGAATGCCATTTGATTTATGAAACAGTATAATTACTTTTGCTAGCATAATGTCTAACGTTTTGAGAGGGAAATCTGTTCTTGTCTACATTTACGACATCCTTATCTTCAGTCGCTCATTTGAGGAGCATCTTTGAGATATTGGCCAGGGTTTCACTTGGTTGTATGAAAAAAAAAATACACCATGTCAACTTTTGTCGCCAATAGACAGTAAAGCAATCTATCGTATTTAAATAATTAAAATATAAACCCTTTCAGGTCAAAGTCTTGAAGATGTGTTAAAGTTATGACAAACAATCCAAAATTAAGGATGAATGTATCAAACTATTACGTAATAGCAAGTGTAGACACACACTTACACATATTGTTGTATTTATAACTGCATTGTTCGAAATATGCCTATTGATTTTATATAATCATATATCTTTATTTGTCATATAAGTAACATTATACTTGTGACATAAACAAAAGTAACAACAACAATACAATAACTGAGTTGAACACACACATATCTATATATATACAAGTAAAACTAACTAACAGTCCACTGTCCTCAGCTCTAAAGTTTCGATATTTCGTAAAACGATTAGAAAAGTAAATAAGAAAATGCGTGAAGAACTTTCTATTCGTTATCGACGTCACTAAAACAGATGATGCGGTTAGTAAGAAAAGAATTCAAAAATGACGAGGAAAAGTTTAGACAATTAAGGTAAGACACATATATTTAGATATGGAGTTCATGTTAAACTATTTAGTTTCGTTTCCCCTTAATATTTTATTCGAATTTGGTGTTTTTCGTCAAGGTATGAGACATATAGATCAACATTTAAAAATGGTTATTCAATGTGTTAGCTCCATTCAAAAGACATGTTTCGGTTAGAGTTATCTTTGGATTTGTTAGCTTTTATCTGATACTAAACAAGTACATTCTTCATCATTTTGTAGTCAGTCACCTTATCTTGATATGTACCTTTTATACTGGTATGCCCGTCCACAGTTCAACCAACGATTATGTTGATTCATTTGAGGGTGATTGTCTCGAGTACAAACGGACGAACATGACAGAAACAGCCGGTTTAAGTAATTACATAATTGTACGATTGGATGGATCGATTGCAGAATATATGTCCTTATGACTTTGACTTTGCGATGTTTTAGTATCTTACACTTTATTGAACAAAGATTTTGAATGCATAAACATATATCATGCATTTCGCGTTCTGTTTAGCGTCATGTGTTAACTGAGTAGCTCTGAATATATCTACAGCGGAGGTAGCGTATACGTAAATAAGCCACAAATCTAACGACATGAAATGAGCTAACACTTCAAATATCAACATACAAGTTCATGTGCGAATTTAAACAATTATGATGAATACGAAAAGCCTAAAGATTGTTCTAAATTGCATATAGTTTGCAAATCTTATGTAACAAATAGTGACACAAAATTATAAAGACGACAATTTGGATAACATTTAAAAAAGAATTGTAAGTGAAATCATGGTTAAGTTTTTAGATACAAATACGTTTCTTTTGATTAAGGAACACAATGGGTTCATTGATCATTTATAATAGACATGATTTAGCAAAAAAGAACGTCTTTATATTTATTTGTTCTAATAAAGTCTATTGTGTGTTTTTGTAGATCAAATTGATTTTTTAATAAACGATACAATAGGTCCTATCAATCATGTTTAAAAATCTTAATACAAGTTATAAACAGTACGTATTATAGGTGTAATACCACCATTAAATTTCCCCTAATAGTCTAATAGTGCTAAATTTGCACTGTTAACAAAAATGTGCAGCATTTATCTTTGTATCAAATAAAGAAATACTTGACATGAGTAAAGTTTTATCCTGTCCAGTACTTTAGAAAAAAATGCACATAACATTTCATTGCATATAATTAAATAACTATCACTGGAAGCTAACCAAATCAAATTGCTTCCCTTATTTAATATGTGTTTAGTAAACTCAAGTTTACAAAATTTTCTATAGAAATCGCAATTAAAAAAAATAATGGTGCTTTGAAATACCCAAGACATATTTTTATGACACAGAAATGTTTTACTGTAGTAAATTGTAAGATTAATTACCTACAATTGTCAAATTCAATTATGTTTTTTCCGACCTATTTTCGTATATAACCAGATACGATGTACCATGATTTGGTGGTATTACACCTAAAGAAGTCATTATAGTTTAAAAAACTGAATGCGACTTTTTCCTTAGCAATGCTTGTTATTTCAAGCATTTTTGTCAAGTTTGGTCATAATCAATTCAATAGTTTGAGAAAAATCTAGTATTATGAAAGACGACATCTACAGCGATTCGAGCAAAATATCTTCGACAAAACAACCAAGCCGCATCAAGATAGAATATAGTGTGGAACAATAAATGATCAAATATCTATCTCATCTGCCTACAGACAGTTGAATATGATATACAAAATGTTTTTAGGAAGATAAATACCACTAATGGACCTCTTTGTCTTCTTTAGAAGGTCTCTTTTGGTCAATTTATACCTCTCATTTCCTCAAAATTTTAACTTTTCAGGCCAATAAAAAAAAAATGGGGTAACTTTCAATCTTTTATGATAGAAATGTTATAAGAAATGAGTAAATGGAGTATTTTAGCAGAATGAACAATCCATATAAATGTTTACTGTCTCCGAGGAGGTTTCAATAAGTCCCTTCGTAAAAATTTAATTTACGCCGCGTTCCAGAGAGGCACATAAAAGGCCTCTTTTTTAGTGAAAAAATTGTTGTTACAGCATTAAAAATAATTTCATTTACTTACAACTATATAGTTATTAAAGTCTTTCTTAGGAAAATGTTCTATCATAGCAGAATATAAAATCTAGAAATAAGGAGACAAAAACCCTCCCTCCCAAAACACTTAATATGGCTTGTTCTTCTCATAATATGTGTTTTAGAGACTCAATCCACTCATAATATTTCATTTTTATATTTTTTTTACCTGAATCATGTAAATAGCACGAAATTTTAACACATGAAATGAATCACGAGGTCAAAGGTGCATGTACAGCTTCCTATTAGTCCTTATTAGATTTGCACTTTTTTTTTAAATGTGCAGAATTATTTTTTGTTTTAAATAAAGAAATACTTGCCATGAGAAAAGTTTTATCCTGTCCAGAACTATAGAAAAAAATGCACATAACATTTCATTGCATATAAGAAAATAACCATCACTGGAAGTTTATCAATCAAATGTCTTCCCTTTTCAATCTGTGTACAAGGTTTAGTAACCATGAAACCTCAAGTTTACAAAATATTCTTTAGAAATCCCAAATAAAAAAAAAAATAATGATGCTTTCAAATACCTAAGACATATGTTTATGTTTTATTGTAATAAAATGTAGGATTGATTACCCACAACTGTCAAGTTCAAGGGAACATATTTTTGACCTATTTTCGTATACAACCGGATGTGAAGTACCATGATTTGGTGATATTCCACCTCAACACAATGTCTGATAAAGTTAATGGATCATACCTATACATGATTTAAGTAATAGTTAAACACCGATGGATAGATGTGTCTGGATAATAAACCCCGTCGGCCGGAAACAGGAGGGGTTCTTATCCAGACACGCCGTACTCCGAAGTGTATAACTAGCTTACACCCGATGCTTAACCTTATATTTGTTAACATTGATTATAAAATGCAAAAGAACAGAGAACATACTTATTGACGATATAAAAAATGATTTATATGATTTTTTAATTTGATTTTACATGAAATTCCACTATTTACCTTTCTTTAAACCTTTAACAAGTGAGTTAATTTTATCAATGTCAACGTTCCTGATTTTTTTTTTTGTTCCCGTTAAATACATGTGCTAACATATTTCAGCAGGTCAAGATTAACCGTTTCGTGTACTCGTATTACAAAAGTAATATATCATGCTTCTTGTATGCAGTTATCAATATGGACGGGTATAAGACGGAAGTCATTTCTGTGGCAAGTGTTGAATGTAGAGACTTAGGATACAAGCAATATTATAGTACTTACATGTACCTGTACCAGTTTAATGAAGGTTATCATAAATTTTATTTTATATCTTCAGGTTTTATAAAAAAAAAAAAAATCCCCCTTCTTCTCGAGAATAAACAAACATTTGTATTCAAACATACTGAGGGATATTTTGTGGCTTATAATGAGCTTAGTTGAAGTTATAATCAAATAACCTCATATCAAGGCACTAACTCCTATAAAATGCCATCAAATTGTATCAGATTAAATTTAGCATATCTTCATTATAATAAAGCAGACATGTTGCACTTGTTCTTTTATATGTATCTTTCAAAGTGTCAGTGAAAATGCAATACAAGCAAAAGTCACCATTGAGAACTTGACCTTGACCTTTGACCTTGACCTCATTTTCTTAGTTAGGACAAAGGGGCTTCAAATTAAAACATTCCGGGGTTATGCGGTTAACATTTGATGAGTTGAAAACACACACCTACAAATTAATTTTGTAAAGGATTTGTAAATCTATATATATCTAAGCGACATATTGCAAAACCAAAATTTTAAAATTTGGCGGAAAAAAAATAATAATCAGAAGAAATACAATAGGTCTTTCCACAGAAAGGTGGAAAGACCTTATAATAATCAGAACAAACATAATAGGTCTTTCCACATAAAGGTGGAATGACCTACTAAATAGAACAAATACAATAGTTCTTTCAACAGAAAAGCAGAAAGACCTAATTAGAAACCAATTGTTCTCTCTGAAGGTTTTTCCATAATAAAAACAAAGCATTTTGATATGAAAATAGTAAAAATCGGTTTAAAATGTCATTGTCAGTGTCAAATGGTAGCTTTTTTCAACAATGTATGGTTTCTATGCATAATTTTTTTTTTAATATGGGGACAAAGTACCCACTTACGGTAGACAATAAAAAAAAACGTTCTACTAATAAACTCAAGATCTTTAATTTTTTTTCTGACTTTTCTTAATTCCCGCATATGCGCAGAAATCTAGTTCCCTTTTCCGGTCTCGTTTGCATGATACTTTGATATAAGTATATATGTATCAGTCTAATAAAATATAGGGAGGCACTCAATGTCAATTATTTTTTAATAATTGTTTGATAAGAACAAATCGTTACCTGATGACATCGTTTCTTTGTTAACATTGAATATGACGTCATAACTTAAATATTGTCACAAATAAAATCCTTAACAGAAGAATGCCTGCCTCATATTAATGGAGATAAATTGTTACTTCAGGTTTGCAAAATGTTGCTTCCGTTATTATTAAAATGTTTAATTGACATTGATACCAAAATAATCTGGTTCTGTACATTTTTATATTAATTCAGGACAAAAAAATAGCTACTGCCGGATTACACAATGTCACTTCCGTTTGTATTTTCCTGAATGTTTAAATTTCTTGAAACTTAATGCAGAAAGTCCCATGGCTTTTTCATGTATATATCTGAGGTAAAAGGAAAGGTCAAAAATTAGAATGTATACAAACGTTCGGAGGACGTATTTTTCAACAGACTATCGGCATTCCAATGGGAACGAATTGTGCTATTTCTTGCCGACTTGTTTCTTTATTATTTTGAGGCTGACTTCATACAGGAACTTCTAGGAAAAAAGATAAGAAGTTAGCAATATCCTTAAATTCTACGTTCTGCTATAAAGATGATGTTTGTCACTAAACAATTTAAAGTTTAGTGACTATGTCGAACGCATTTCTCCCATTTAACTAGCGATAAAGGATACAACAGATACAGTTAAGTAGGCCTCATATATCTTGACTAACATCTAGAAATTGACAATGAGGGTCGATTTAAAACAAAACTTAACGACAAAAGAGCTGATTTCAGCTTTCCAATTGTGATCATTCCATTTCTAAGTAGCAACATTCCAGCAGCACTTGCATACGGTGAATATATCTCCCAATTGATACGTTATTCCCGTGCTTGCATTTCCAATCATGATTTTCTTGATAGAGGATTGTTGCTCACAAGGTAGCTATAAAATCAAGAGTTCCAAATGGTGAAGTTAAAATCATCTCTTCGTAAATTTTACGTACGCATTACGAGATGGTTGACCGTTATGGAATAACCGTTTCAAAAATGATATCAGATATGTTCCTTACGTCGTAACTACAATCTCCTTCTCTTTCATTAATGTGACCTTCCGAATTAGACTATTAACCGGATTTGTTATCTCATAAGCAACACGACGGGTGCCACATGTGGAGCACGATCTGCTTACCCTTCCGGAGCATCTCGGATCACCCCTAGTTTTTGTTGGGGTTCATATTGTTTATTCTTTATGTTGTATCATGTGTTCTATTGTTTGTCTACTTGTCCTTTTCAATTTTAGCCATGGCGTTGTCAGTATATTTTCGATGTGTGAGTTTAAATGTCCCTCGTGTATCTTTCTTCCCTCTTTTAGACCGTTGGTGTTCCCGTTTCAATGGTTTTACACTAGTAATTTTTTTTGGGGCCCTTTATAGCTTGCTATTCGGTGTGAGCCAAGGCTCCGTGTTGAAGTCTGTACATTGCTACTTGGATGGAGAGGTGTCTCATTGTCACACATACCACATCTTCCTATTCCTATTAACTCATCAGACGGATAACAATACGAATACTACAAATACAAGTGGACATTGCCGGGTATGTGTACATCTAAACAACAAAAAGACACTAGGTACATATCTGAGAGTACTCGCAGTTACTAACAGATAATTGAAAGCCACTAACAACTAATGAAAAAAAATCGTTTTTTTTGTTTTTTTTTATTAATTAAGATAACTCAATGTTGACTACTTTGCCTCAATGTGTGACCTATTACGTTATTTTTGTTCACACATCGTTATCAATATAATGTAATTGTATGCGACTGTCAAGCAAGTGAGAGGTTTAGCTAGCTAGGTAACAATGTCAAAAAAGAGTTACAGTCATCATTGTGTTAAAATCTTAATCAATATAAAAACAAAGAAACACAAAAAGACATATAGACAAAACACATTAGTGAAGATAAAAGACGAGAATTATTGTTTAATAAAAATCGTCTCGTTTGTCATTGATTTTTGTACTGAGACGACCGTGTATGTCAAATTCGAGATATAAGCCTAGACATGAGGCCGCGGAAACCGTGTCTTTCGTTTCTTTAATTTCTAGTACTTGAAGAAATCCTACTGGAACCCAATCTCAGAATACTTTTGATAAGTAATTTAAAGAACATCATACTATAACTGAATATGAAATTAAATTATCTAGCTTCTTTGATATTCCTGTGTCTGAAGAAATTCCGAGGTCCGCAAGTAGAAGCGCAAAGTTTTGTAGTGGTTTGAAACTTTTGAGTTATAATCATTTATTATTGTTGTAATCTGTTAGTGTGTTTGGTATAGAATAAAGAAGAATGGAGATGTTGAAGCCAACAGGAAAATAAATGATTGTTTATATAACTTGAGAATCAAAGTAGAAGAAGCAGTAAATAATGGTATATGTTATGCTAAAGTTTCCAAGGTTGATGTTGTATCATTGAAGCTCATTAAATGTTTAGTTGAAAACAAGGTGAGATATTTTGTTTTAAGCTATTGAACTATGCTTATGCATAATTAATAGATATAGGAAGATGTGGTATGATTGCCAACGAGACAACTCTCCATCCAAATAACAATTTATATAAGAAAATCATTATAGGTCAAGGTACGGCCTTCAACACGGAGCTTTTGCTCACACTGAACAGCAAGCTATAAAGGGACCCATAAATTAGTAATACCATTAAACGGGAAAACCAACGGTCTAATCTATATAAAAAGAACGAGAAACAAGAGATAAAATTGAGAATGGAAATGGGGAATGTGTCAAAGAGACAACAACCCGCCCAAATAAAAAACAACAGCAGAGGGTCACCAACAGGTCTTCAATGTAGCGAGAAATTCCCGCACCCGGAGGCGTCTTTCAGCTGGCCCCTAAACAAATATATACTAGTCCAGTGATAATGAACGCCATACTAATTTCCAAATTGTACACAAGAAACTAAAATTAAAATAATACAAGACTAACAAAGGCCAGAGGATCCTGACTTAGGACAGGCGCAAAAATGCGGCGGGGTTAAACATGTTTGTGAGATCTCAACCCTCCCCCTATACCTCTAACCAATGTAGTAAAGTAAACGCATAACAATACGCACATTAAAATTCAGTTCAAGAGAAATCCGAGTCTGATGTCAGAAGATGTAACCAAAGAAAATAAACAAAATGACAATTATACATAAATAACAACAGACTACTAGAGTGTATAACTGTTTAATGTCTAGTATTGACGCTAGAAAAATATCGAATAAAGTTATCATCTATATAAAAACGAGAAACGAGAAACAAGTATGAACTACAAAATCACACGACAACTATTGTACATCAGATTCCTGACTTAGGACAGCTGCAAACATTTGCAGCGGGATTAAACATTTTAATAGTACGTTTTGGCAATAGGTTAATCGACAGGTTGCAGGTATACGTATGGGCATCGTGTGTGCTTCTTTAATAGTAGACGTGTTCTGGTACTGTTATGAATAATAGTCCTTGATCATACACAGTAAAGGTCCGTCTTATTTACCTGATAAATTCAAGAACATTTTCTAGATAATATTTTCCGTTCACTAATGATGAATTTTTGACACATACTGCCAACATCTACCAAAATTCTACATTACAATCTAAAACGATGATTTTCTTTTGACACCAACTTGCGGTGTTCTCTATGCCTGTGCCTGTTGTGATGTTTTGAATTTTAAATGAACTGAATCTAATACTGCTATATTACTAGGCAATGGCTTTGTTACCAAAAATAACTTTAAACCTTTTCGTTATTCTTCCATCAATACAAATATTTGGTTTAATAGTTTGGTTCTACCATTACATTATTTCAAATGTGCTTGCACATCTCTATGTTTCAGAACCCAGAGATAAGGATACAGTTCGCGTTAAATTAGAGACAATTAGATAAATATGTTATTTTTTTAACACTGTAATTAGATTTATGTCCCACGTCAGGAGTCTGTAATTCAGTAGTTATTGTTTATTTACGTTTTTATTACTTTTATAGCTAACATTTGGTATCGGTTTTGCTCATTATTGAAAGCCGTACGGTGACCTATTATTGTTAATTTCTATGTCATTTAGTCCCTTGTGGAAAGTTCCTCAGTTATGGCAATACTACATTATTTGCAAATTTTTATATTCACACTAATTCTAAAAATAAATGTTTTAATAATTCTTTTATAAAAATGTACAACAGTGGCTAATTACTGTTTTCGTATCGCTTTTGTAAAATTGAACAGAACATCATTGTTGTCAAACACGAAATTTCATTTTATAACAGATTGTGAGTGAGACAGATATCTATCATATACCGTCCCCAGAATCAATAAGGACACCATGTAGACGTAGTAGAGTCAAATCTGTAGTAAGTACATATTACTGTTATTAAGATTTTAAGTACACGCCAATTTCATGTTTAAAGTGTTGACCATGTGAGTCACTTCGGCTGTGTAAGTTATTTTGTTGCTGTCCCCTCATATTGTATATATGTTCATGATGGATTTTTTTTTACAGGAACACAACCTATTTTGATGAAGGGAATATGCATCCTTTCGTTTAAAATAAATAAGGATATAGGCATATTTTTACAAAACCTAAAGTAGTTAAAATCGATAAGCCTACATTAATTACCAAAATAAAAGCTGTTATCACTTTCTGACTAAAAAGTGAAAAAAAAATCGAAACAGTAGAATATAACATATTGTATTTGTAAACAATGTACATGTTTACGCGTCACAACCATGATTTGTAAATATCTTATAAGGCCACACAAAAATAGAACAAGATATATATTCCATACTCCCACAAAGTGTATGTTCTGAGGGTACTGAAACCGCAAACAGATTTGCAGAAAGGCGAATAAACTTTATTGACAGGATGCTTTGGTCCTTCTCATTAAAAATTAGTCAATTAGTCGAATAACAAGTATTTAAAGCATAATATTGCAGTGTCACTATATTTCAATCTAGTCATAAAAATAAGTCTAAGCACAATACAAGACTAAAACAGACAGACAGATCCGGTATTAATGATTATGATAATTACGAATTGTCCTACATATCGGTCTTTTAATGCTAAAAATTAATTTCGTTTCAATGTCAGAAAGAGTCCGGGAAACCGCTCAGAATGCACGATTTTGCGATATTTTTCTCAGAGCTTCTGGAGGCCTTGAGTGGCCCTCAGTCCCCTCGCCAAAAATATATATTTTGCCTCACTATTTGAAGAGGCTAGTTACGGCCCTGACGGAGACAGACTGACGGACACATAGAGACCGCGGTTAAAACGTAGTGACTTATGGACATAGTCAGACTGTTGAAAATCATATGGACAGACTAGGGGGCTATAAGAAAGACTTGTGAAAGTAAAAACAGACTAGTGGATGATTGAAAAACTGGTGAACATGTAGACAGACTTGTGCAAATGTAAATTGACAAAAAATATTTGTTAGCCTAAAAATCTAATTCTAACTCTATTGGGTTTGATTTTCAGACTTATATGAATACGAAATCTATATTCTTTTGGGGATGTATTAAGTTGTAGGGCAATCTAGGGTAACAGTTATCAACCCCCCCCCCCCCTTTTTTTCAAATAATTGGCCAGAAGAATGATTGAATAGGGGAATTATTCCATTTGCACAACATTTAACAACGCATATCCCTCCTAAACGATTTTTTTTATTAATCTTCATTTTGTCGGATTAGAAATGTTCTATGATCTCAGTTATGATTTAAGTATAAACTAAAGGACACTTTTTTACTTGGTTGTGCTATAATGGATTTAGTATTACCATTTTTTTCAGTTAAGAACAAAAATGAAAATTAAACTGTCAATTGTTCTTGAACAATTGAGAGGTCTTTCCTTTTATAATGTAAAATACATGTTCTAATAGACGTAGAATGTATTGAAAAGGTCAAGGTCAACCGTACAAAGCTTGAAAACACACTAAAAATCCATTATATGAGGTTAAAAACACTAAATTCGCTATCTGGGACATGACCTTGACCTTTGACCTTTTGACCTTTTTCAAGGTCATTAGTCCCCAATGTCATTGCTGAAGACCCCATGGGTCTAGGACCTTTGGTTATATAGTAAAAGCTGATTTTGTCTTTTCAGACACCTAAAACAGGGGTTATGCCCCTTATTAAAAGGTCAAATCTCTTTGGTCAAAATGTAACAAAGTTGCGCCGTAATGACCCAAACATTTTCCACTATTTAAAACTTCTGTAAGTATAATGGTTTCTGAGATTATCCCATAACAAGGTGTTAGGTCAAAGGTCAAGGTCAAAATACAAATTTGACCTTGAGGTTTTTTTCAAAGATACATGAATTGATGATGATTGGTGAAGATCCTAGGTGTCTACGACTTACGGTTTCTGAGTTTTGGTGGCCAACCGACACCGGTTAATTTTCATAGGGGCATAACCCTATCAATGAGTCGTTGAATCTTTTCGATCCAAATGTAACGAAGAACCGGGGTCTGTTCCTGAACAAATTCCACCCTTTGTTTTTTTTCTACCTATTACGGTTACGGTGTTGGAACGATAACAAGGTTTTTTGGTTTCGGAGGGATAACTCCGAACCGACAAAATATTTCGACTCACAGGGTGAGTTCTGGATAGGTATTCATGACACCGATACAAATTGTGAATATGAAAGCGACATGTCTTACGGTTAACGCGGCTAAATTTGTCAAAGTTTAACGGAAGAATAATAATAATAAACAGAAGAAATACAGTAAGGTCTTTCCCTTTAGTAAAAGGAAAGACCTTAATTAAACTGTCAATTGTTCTTGAACAATTGAGAGGTCTTTCCTTTTGTAATGTAAACTACATGTTCCTATAGACGTAGAATGTATTGAAAAGCTTTAAAACACACTGAAAATCCTTTAAATAAGGTAAAAAAACACTAAATTCGCTATATGGGACATGACCTTGACCTTTGACCTTTTGACCTTTGTCAAGGTCATTAGTCCCCAATGATATTGCTGAAGACCCCATAGGTCTAGGACCTTTGGTTATATAGTAAAAGCTGATTTTGTATTTTTAGAAACCTAAAACAGGCTTTATGCCCCTTAAAAAAAGGTCAAATCTCTTCGGTCAAAATGTAACAAAGTTGCGCCATACTGACCCAAACATTTTCCACTATTTAAAACTTCTGTAAGTATAATGGTTTCAGAGATTATCCCATAACAAGGTGTCAGGTCAAAGCTCAAGGTCAACATACAAATTTGACCTTGAGGTATTTTACAAAGATACATGAATTGATGATGAATGGTGAAGATCCTATGTGTCTACGACTTACGGTTTCTGAGTTTTGGTGGCCAACCGACACCGGTTAATTTCATAGGGGCATAACCCTACCAATGAGTCGTTGAATCTTTTCGATCCAAATGTAACGAAGAACCCGGGTCTGGTCCTGAACAAATTTCACCCTTCATTTTTTTTCTACCTATTACGGTTACGGTGTTGGAACGATAACAAGGTTTTTGGGTTTCGGAGGGATTACTCCGAACCGACAAAATATTTCGACTCACAGGGTGAGTTCGGGATAGGTATTCATGACACCAATACAAAGTGTGAACATGAAAGCGACATGGTTTACGGTTACGGAGGGAAATTTTGTCAAAGTTTGGCGGAACAAGAAGAATAATAATAATAATAATAATCAGAAGAAATACAGTAAGGTCTTTCCCTTTAGTAAAAGGAAAGACCTTAATAATAATAATAATCAGAAGAAATACAGTAAGGTCTTTCCCTTTAGTAAAGGAAAGACCTTAATAAACTGTCAATTGTTCTTGAACAATTGAGAGGTCTTTCCTTTTGTAATGTAAAATACACTTTCCAACAGAAGTAGAATGTATTGAAAAGGTCAAGGTCAACCTTAAAAAGCTCCAAAACACACTAAAAATCCTTTATATAAGGTTAAAAACACTAAATTCGCTATTTGGGACATGACCTTGACCTTTGACCTTTTGACCTTTGTCAAGGTCATTAGTCCCCAATGCCATTACTGAAGACCCCAAGGGTCTAGGACCTTTGGTTATATAGTAAAAGCTGATTTTGTCTTTTCAGAAACCTAAAACAGGGGTTATGCCCCTTATAGAAAGTCAAATCTCTTTGGTCAAAATGTAACAAAGTTGCGCCATAATGACCCAAACATTTTCCACTATTTAAAACTTCTGTAAGTATAATGGTTTCTGAGATTATCCCATAACAAGGTGTTAGGTCAAAGGTCAAGGTCAACATACAAATTTGACCTTGAGGTTTTTTTCAAAGATACATGAATTGATGATGATTGGTGAAGATCCTAGGTGTCTACGACTTACGGTTTCTGAGTTTTGGTGGTCCACCGACACCGGTTAATTTTCATAGGGGCATAACCCTACCAATGAGTCGTTGAATCTTTTCGATCCAAATGTAACGAAGAACCGGGGTCTGGTCCTGAACAAATTTCAGCCTTTGTTTTTTTTCTACCTATTATGGTTACGGTGTTGGAACGATAACAAGGTTTTTTGGTTTCGGAGGGATTACTCCGAACCGACAAAATATTTCGACTCACAGGGTGAGTTCCAGATAGGTATTCATGACACCTATACAAAGTGTGAATATGAAAGCGACACGTCTTACGGTTAACGCGGCTAAATTTGTCAAAGTTTAACGGAAGAATAATAATAATAATTAAACTGTCAATTGTTCTTGAACAATTGAGAGGTCTTTCCTTTTGTAATGTAAAATACATGTTCCAACAGACGTAGAATGTATTGAAAAGGTCAAAGTCAACCTTAAAAAGCTCGAAAAAACACTAAAAAATCCTTTATATAAGGTTAAAAACACTAAATTCGCTATCTGGGACATGACCTTGACCTTTGACCTTTTGACCTTTGTCAAGGTCATCAGTCTCCAATGCCATTACTGAAGACCCCAAGGGTCTAGGACCTTTGGTTATATAGTAAAAGCTGATTTTGTCTTTTTAGAAACCTAAAACAGGGGTTATGCCCCTTAAAAAAAGGTCAAATCTTATTGGTCAAAATGTAACAAAGTTGTGCCATAATGACCCAAACATTTTCCACTATTTAAAACTTCTGTAAGTTTTATGGTTTCTGAGATTATCCCATAACAAGATGTTAGGTCAAAGGTCAAGGTCAACATACAAATTTGACCTTGAGGTATTTTTCAAAGATACATGAATTGATGATGATAGGTGAAGATCCTAGGTGTCTACGACTAACGGTTTCTGAGTTTTGGTGGCCAACCGACACCGGTTAATTTTCAAAGGGGCATAACCCTACCAATGAGTCGTTGAATCTTTTCAATCCAAATGTAACGAAGAACCGGTGTCTGGTCCTGAACAAATTTCACCCTTTGTTTTTTTTCTACCTATTACGGTTACGGTGTTGGAACGATAACAAGGTTTTTTGGTTTCGGAGGGATAACTCCGAACCGACAAAATATTTCGACTCACAGGGTGAGTTCTGGATAGGTATTCATGACACCGATACAAATTGTGAATATGAAAGCGACATGTCTTACGGTTAACGCGGCTAAATTTGTCAAAGTTTAACGGAAGAATAATAATAATAAACAGAAGAAATACAGTAAGGTCTTTCCCTTTAGTAAAAGGAAAGACCTTAATAATAAACAGAAGAAATACAGTAAGGTCTTTCCCTTTTGTAAAAGGAAAGACCTTAATTAAAATGTCAATTGTTCTTGAACAATTGAGAGGTCTTTCCTTTTCGAAATGTAAAGTACATGTTCCAATAGTCGTAGAATGCATTGAAAAGCTCTCAAACACACACAAAACCGTTAAAAAATGACAAAAACAACAAATTCGATAATTTGGACATGACCTTGACTTTTGACCTTGTAACTTTTGTGAAGGTCATTGGTCCACAATGTCATTATAAAAGACCCCATGGGTCTAGGACTTTTCGTTCAAGAGTTAAAGCTAATTTTACCTTTTCAGAAACCGTTAACGGGGGTTATGCCCCTTAAGAATATGTCAAATCCTTTCGGTCAAAATGTAGAAAAGTTGTGCCTTAGTCACCCAAACATTTTTCACTGTTTACTATTTCTGTAAGAGTAACCGTTTTTGAGATATCGACTAAAAAGTTGAAAGGTCAAAGGTCAAGGTCAACCTTAAAAAGCTTTAAAACACACTAAAAATCCTTAAAATAAGGTCAAAAACACATAATTCGCTATCTGGGACTTGACCTTGACCTTTGACCTTGTGACCTTTGTCAAGGTCATTAGTCCCAAATGTCATTGCTGAAGATCCCATGGGTCTAGGACCTTTGGTTATATAGTAAAAGCTGATTTTGTCTTTTCAGAAACCGAAATCAGGGGTTATGCCCCTTACAGAAAGGTCAAATCTCTTCGGTCAAAATGTAACAAAGTTGCGCCATAATGACCCAAACATTTTCCACTATTTAAAACTTCTGTAAGTATAATGGTTTCTGAGATTATCCCATAACAAGGTGTTAGGTCAAAGGTCAAGGTCAACATACAAATTTGACCTTGAGGTATTTTTCAAAGATACATGAATTGATGATGATTGGTGAAGATCCTAGGTGTCTACGACTTACGGTTTCTGAGTTTTGGTGGTCAACCGACACCGGTTAATTTTCAGAGGGGCATAACCCTACCAATGAGTCGTTGAATCTTTTCGATCCAAATGTAACGAAGAACCGGGGTCTGGTCCTGAACAAATTTCACCCTTCGGTTTTTTTCTACCTATTACGGTATCGGTGTTGGAACGATAACAAGGTTTTTGGGTTTCGGAGGGATTACTCCGAACCGACAAAATATTTCGACTCAACAGGGTGAGTTCCGATAGGTATTCATGACACCGATACAAAGTGTGAATATGAAAGCGACACGTCTTACGGTTAAGCGCGTAAATTTGTCAAAGTTTGGCGGAAGAAATAATAATAATAATAATTAATAATAAAAGAGAAAACAGTAAGGTCTTATTGTATAAAAGGAAGACTTAAAAATGTCAATTGTTCTTGAACAATTGAGAGGTCTTTCCTTTTCGAAATGTAAGGTACATGTTCTAATAGGCGTAGAATGCATTGAAAAGCTCTCAAACACACACAAAACCGTTAAAAAATGACAAAAACAACAAATTCGATAATTTGGACATGACCTTGGCTTTTGACCTTGTAACCTTTGTGAAGGTCATTGGTCAACAATGTCATTGTAAAAGACCCCATGGGTCTAGGACTTTTCGTTCAAGGTTAAAGCTAATTTTACCTTTTCAGAAACCGTTAACGGGGGTTATGCCCCTTAAGAATATTTCAAATCCTTTGGTCAAAATGTAAAAAAGTTGTGCCTCAGTCACTTAAACATTTTTCACTGTTTACTATTTCTGTAAGAGTAACCGTTTTTGAGATATCGACTAAAAGTTGAAAGGTCAAAGGTCAAGGTCAACCTTAAAAACATTTAAAACACACTAAAAATCATCAAAATAAGGTCAAAAACACATAATTCGCTATCTGGGACATGACCTTGACCTTTGACCTTGTGACCTTTGTCAAGGTCATTAGTCCCAATGTCATTGCTGAAGACCCCATGGGTCTAGGACCTTTGGTTATGTAGTAAAAGCTGATTTTGTCTGTTCAGAAACCTAAATCAGGGGTTATGCCCCTTACAGAAAGGTCAAATTTCTTCGGTCAAAATGTAACAAAGTTGCGCCATAATGACCCAAACATTTTCCACTATTTAAAATTTCTGTAAGTATAATGGTTTCTGAGATTATCCCATAACAAGGTGTAAGGTCAAAGGTCAAGGTCAACATACAAATTTGACCTTGAGGTATTTTTCAAAGATACATGAATTGATGATGATTGGTGAAGATCCTAGGTGTCTACGACTTACGGTTTCTGAGTTTTGGTGGTCAACCGACACCGGTTAATTTTCAGAGGGGCATAACCCTACCAATGAGTCGTTGAATCCTTTCGATCCAAATGTAACGAAGAACCGGGGTCTGGTCCTGAACAAATTTCACCCTTCGGTTTTTTTCTACCTATTACGGTTACGGTGTTGGAACGATAACAAGGTTTTTGGGTTTCGGAGGGATTACTCCGAACCGACAAAATATTTCGACTCACAGGGTGAGTTCCGGATAGGTATTCATGACACAGATACAAAGTGTGAATATGAAAGCGACACGTCTTACGGTTAACGCGGATAAATTTGTCAAAGTTTGGCGGAAGAATAATAATTAAAAAAGAAATACAGTAAGGTCTTTCCTTTAGTAAAGGAAAGACTTAATTAAATGTCAATTGTTCTTGAACAATTGAGAGGTCTTTCCTTTTCGAAATGTAAGGTACATGTTCTAATAGGCGTAGAATGCATTGAAAAGCTCTCAAACACACACAAAACCGTTAAAAAATGACAAAAACAACAAATTCGATAATTTGGACATGACCTTGGCTTTTGACCTTGTAACCTTTGTGAAGGTCATTGGTCAACAATGTCATTGTAAAAGACCCCATGGGTCTAGGACTTTTCGTTCAAGGGTTAAAGCTAATTTTACCTTTTCAGAAACCGTTAACGGGGGTTATGCCCCTTAAGAATATTTCAAATCCTTTTGGTCAAAATGTAAAAAAGTTGTGCCTCAGTCACTTAAACATTTTTCACTGTTTACTATTTCTGTAAGAGTAACCGTTTTTGAGATATCGACTAACAAGTTGAAAGGTCAAAGGTCAAGGTCAACCTAAAAAACATTTAAAACACACTAAAAATCATCAAAATAAGGTCAAAAACACATAATTCGCTATCTGGGACATGACCTTGACCTTTGACCTTGTGACCTTTGTCAAGGTCATTAGTCCCCAATGTCATTGCTGAAGACCCCATGGGTCTAGGACCTTTGGTTATGTAGTAAAAGCTGATTTTGTCTGTTCAGAAACCTAAATCAGGGGTTATGCCCCTTACAGAAAGGTCAAATTTCTTCGGTCAAAATGTAACAAAGTTGCGCCATAATGACCCAAACATTTTCCACTATTTAAAATTTCTGTAAGTTTAATGGTTTCTGAGATTATCCCATAACAAGGTGTAAGGTCAAAGGTCAAGGTCAACATACAAATTTGACCTTGAGGTATTTTTCAAAGATACATGAATTGATGATGATTGGTGAAGATCCTAGGTGTCTACGACTTACGGTTTCTGAGTTTTGGTGGTCAACCGACACCGGTTAATTTTCAGAGGGGCATAACCCTACCAATGAGTCGATGAATCCTTTCGATCCAAATGTAACGAAGAACCGGGGTCTGGTCCTGAACAAATTTCACCCTTCGGTTTTTTTCTACCTATTACGGTTACGGTGTTGGAACGATAACAAGGTTTTTGGGTTTCGGAGGGATTACTCCGAACCGACAAAATATTTCGACTCACAGGGTGAGTTCCGGATAGGTATTCATGACACAGATACAAAGTGTGAATATGAAAGCGACACGTCTTACGGTTAACGCGGATAAATTTGTCAAAGTTTGGCGGAAGAATAAATAATAAACAGAAGAAATACAGTAAGGTCTTTCCTTATAGATAAAGGAAAGACCTTAATTAAAATGTCAATTGTTCTTGAACAATTGAGAGGTCTTTCCTTTTCGAAATGTAAGGTACATGTTCTAATAGGCGTAGAATGCATTGAAAAGCTCTCAAACACACACAAAACCGTTAAAAAATGACAAAAACAACAAATTCGATAATTTGGACATGACCTTGGCTTTTGACCTTGTAACCTTTGTGAAGGTCATTGGTCAACAATGTCATTGTAAAAGACCCCATGGGTCTAGGACTTTTCGTTCAAGGGTTAAAGCTAATTTTACCTTTTCAGAAACCGTTAACGGGGGTTATGCCCCTTAAGAATATTTCAAATCCTTTTGGTCAAAATGTAAAAAAGTTGTGCCTCAGTCACTTAAACATTTTTCACTGTTTACTATTTCTGTAAGAGTAACCGTTTTTGAGATATCGACTAACAAGTTGAAAGGTCAAAGGTCAAGGTCAACCTAAAAAACATTTAAAACACACTAAAAATCATCAAAATAAGGTCAAAAACACATAATTCGCTATCTGGGACATGACCTTGACCTTTGACCTTGTGACCTTTGTCAAGGTCATTAGTCCCCAATGTCATTGCTGAAGACCCCATGGGTCTAGGACCTTTGGTTATGTAGTAAAAGCTGATTTTGTCTGTTCAGAAACCTAAATCAGGGGTTATGCCCCTTACAGAAAGGTCAAATTTCTTCGGTCAAAATGTAACAAAGTTGCGCCATAATGACCCAAACATTTTCCACTATTTAAAATTTCTGTAAGTTTAATGGTTTCTGAGATTATCCCATAACAAGGTGTAAGGTCAAAGGTCAAGGTCAACATACAAATTTGACCTTGAGGTATTTTTCAAAGATACATGAATTGATGATGATTGGTGAAGATCCTAGGTGTCTACGACTTACGGTTTCTGAGTTTTGGTGGTCAACCGACACCGGTTAATTTTCAGAGGGGCATAACCCTACCAATGAGTCGATGAATCCTTTCGATCCAAATGTAACGAAGAACCGGGGTCTGGTCCTGAACAAATTTCACCCTTCGGTTTTTTTCTACCTATTACGGTTACGGTGTTGGAACGATAACAAGGTTTTTGGGTTTCGGAGGGATTACTCCGAACCGACAAAATATTTCGACTCACAGGGTGAGTTCCGGATAGGTATTCATGACACAGATACAAAGTGTGAATATGAAAGCGACACGTCTTACGGTTAACGCGGATAAATTTGTCAAAGTTTGGCGGAAGAATAATAATAAACAGAAGAAATACAGTAAGGTCTTTCCTTATAGATAAAGGAAAGACCTTAATTAAAATGTCAATTGTTCTTGAACAATTGAGAGGTCTTTCCTTTTCGAAATGTAAGGTACATGTTCTAATAGGCGTAGAATGCATTGAAAAGCTCTCAAACACACACAAAACCGTTAAAAAATGACAAAAACAACAAATTCGATAATTTGGACATGACCTTGGCTTTTGACCTTGTAACCTTTGTGAAGGTCATTGGTCAACAATGTCATTGTAAAAGACCCCATGGGTCTAGGACTTTTCGTTCAAGGGTTAAAGCTAATTTTACCTTTTCAGAAACCGTTAACGGGGTTATGCCCCTTAAGAATATTTCAAATCCTTTTGGTCAAAATGTAAAAAAGTTGTGCCTCAGTCACTTAAACATTTTTCACTGTTTACTATTTCTGTAAGAGTAACCGTTTTTGAGATATCGACTAACAAGTTGAAAGGTCAAAGGTCAAGGTCAACCTAAAAAACATTTAAAACACACTAAAAATCATCAAAATAAGGTCAAAAACACATAATTCGCTATCTGGGACATGACCTTGACCTTTGACCTTGTGACCTTTGTCAAGGTCATTAGTCCCCAATGTCATTGCTGAAGACCCCATGGGTCTAGGACCTTTGGTTATGTAGTAAAAGCTGATTTTGTCTGTTCAGAAACCTAAATCAGGGGTTATGCCCCTTACAGAAAGGTCAAATTTCTTCGGTCAAAATGTAACAAAGTTGCGCCATAATGACCCAAACATTTTCCACTATTTAAAATTTCTGTAAGTTTAATGGTTTCTGAGATTATCCCATAACAAGGTGTAAGGTCAAAGGTCAAGGTCAACATACAAATTTGACCTTGAGGTATTTTTCAAAGATACATGAATTGATGATGATTGGTGAAGATCCTAGGTGTCTACGACTTACGGTTTCTGAGTTTTGGTGGTCAACCGACACCGGTTAATTTTCAGAGGGGCATAACCCTACCAATGAGTCGATGAATCCTTTCGATCCAAATGTAACGAAGAACCGGGGTCTGGTCCTGAACAAATTTCACCCTTCGGTTTTTTTCTACCTATTACGGTTACGGTGTTGGAACGATAACAAGGTTTTTGGGTTTCGGAGGGATTACTCCGAACCGACAAAATATTTCGACTCACAGGGTGAGTTCCGGATAGGTATTCATGACACAGATACAAAGTGTGAATATGAAAGCGACACGTCTTACGGTTAACGCGGATAAATTTGTCAAAGTTTGGCGGAAGAATAATAATAAACAGAAGAAATACAGTAAGGTCTTTCCTTATAGATAAAGGAAAGACCTTAATTAAAAACCAATTGTTCAGAGAACCATTGATGGTCTTTCCACCAGTTAAGACCTTTTTTTTATATGAAAATATTAAAATTTGGTTTTAAATGTCAATTTTAGCGTCAAATGGCAGCTTATTGAACGCTTATTCCAAAAATATATGGTTTCTATACAAAAAAATATAAATAAGGGAGATCATTTTTTACTTCCGGTTTAAAATATGTTACTTCCGGTATTTTTTTATTGTTTACTTGACTCTGATTCCAAAAATATATGGTTCTATATACTTTTTCATTAATTTAGTACAAAATCTAGCTACTTCCGGTTTACAAAAGGTCACTTCCGGTTGTCTTTTTCTAGATCACATTGCTTGCAACCTAATTTTAAAAGTCCCATGTCTTGATCATGTATACATATGAGGTAAAAGCAAAGGTCAAAATCTAGAACGTTACATTTACCTATGACCTTGAGCTCAATTTCGAGGTCATCAACCAAGGACCTCAAATCATTAGACTATAGGCCTCTACTATATATTGTTAATGAGTTGTATTACCTTACAACTAATATTAGATATAAAAGGGGGCAAAACTGGCATCAAATGTCTACGTACTCTTTCGACTAAAATTTACGTGTTACGACATGTCGCAACTAACAATTTAGTAAAAATAATTTGTCGATAAGTTATACGGCTTTTGAAAATAAGTGAAAATAAGCCAAAATCAAAATTTATAATATGACCTTGACCTTTGACCTTGACCTTATTTTCATTTTTTTGGACCAAGGATCTCAAACCAAAAGACCCTAGGTCTCTATCACTTATGGTTTACCAGTTAGAAATGCATATTCTTATATCAAACATAAAAGGGGGGATAACTCTCATATGGAATCTACATACGGCTTCGGTCAAAATAAAACAGAACATCCTGAGGATATAACGAGCAATTTGGAAAAATAAATTTGTCGGTTTCTTATACGGTTGCGAAGCCTTAGAGATAACAAGGAAAACAGTGTTCGGGGAGATAACTCTTATTTGGGAAAGTATTCGGTTAAGCAGAGTTGGTTTCAAAAGCGTATAAACTGTTCGATATCATATTCCAAAAATCTAAGCGACATCTTGCGAAACAAAAAAACAGCGAAGGAAAAAAATTAGGCGGAAGAAAAAAAAAAAAAAAAAAAATAATAATAATAATCAGAAGAAATCCAATAGGTCTTTCCACGGAAAAGTGGAAAGACCTAATTAAAAACCAATTGTTCAGAGAACCATTGATGGTCTTTCCACCAGTTAAGACCTTTTTTATATTAAAATATTAAAATTTGGTTTAAAATATCAATTTTAGCGCCAAATGACAGCTTATTGAACGCTTATTCAAAAAATATATGGTTTCTATAAAAAAAATATATCGAAAAGGGAGATAATCTTTTACTTCCGGTTTAAAAAGTTTACTTCCGGTATTGTTTGATAGTTTACTTGACACTGATTGCAAACATATATGGTTCTATATACTTTTACTTTGATTTAGTACAAAAAATAGCTACTTCCGGTTTACAAAAGGTCACTTCCGGTTGTGTTTTTAAGGTCACATTGCTTACAACTTAATGCAAAAAGTCCCATGGCTTTATCATGTGTACATATGAGGTAAAAGCAAAGGTCAAATTCTAGAACGTTTAATTAGCATATGACCTTGAGCTCAATTTCAAGGTTATAAATCAAGGACCTCAAATCAAAAGACTCTAGTCCTCTACTTTATATTGTTAATGAGTTATATTACCATACGTATGATATTAGATATAAAAATGGGGGAAACTCGCGTCAAATGTCTACGTACCCTTTCGACTAAAATTTATGTGTTACGACATGTCGTAACTAACAATTGTGTGAAAATATTTTGTCGATATCTTGTATGATTACTGAAAATAAGAGATAACAAGCCAAAATCAAAATTTTAATCATGACCTTGACCTTTGACCTTGACCTCATTTTCATTTTTTTGGACCAAGGACCTCAAATCAAAAGACCCTAGGCCTCTACCACTTATGGTTTTCCAGTTAAAAATGCATATCACTTATATCAAATATAAAAGGGGAAATAACTCTCATATGGAGTCTCCGGATAGCTTCGGTCAAAATGAATCAAATCATCCTGAGGATATAACGAGCAATTTGGTAAAATAAATTTGTCGGTTTCTTATACGGTTGCGAAGATTAAGCGATAACAAGAAAAACAGTGTTCGGGGAGATAACTCTTACATGGATAAGATTTTGGTTACAAGCTGTCAGTTTCAAAAGCGTATTAATTGTTCGATATCATATACCATATATCTAAGCGACATCTTGCGAAACAAAAAAACTGCGAAGGAAAGAAAATTAGGCGGAAGAAAAAAAATAATAATAATCAGAAGAAAACCAATAGGTCTTTCCACGGAAAAGTGGAAAGACCTAATTAAACTGTCAATTGTTCTTGAACAATTGAGAGGTCTTTCCTTTTGTAATGTAAAATACATGTTCCAATAGACGTAGAATGTATTGAAAAGGTCAAGGTCAACCGTAAAAAGCTTGAAAACACACATAAAAATCCATTAAATGAGGTTAAAAACACTAAATTCGCTATCTGGGACATGACCTTGACCTTTGACCTTTTGACCTTTGTCAAGGTCATTAGTCCCCAATGTCATTGCTGAAGACCCCATGGGTCGAGGACCTTTGGTTATATAGTAAAAGATGATTTTGTCTTTCCAGAAACCTAAAACAGGTGTTATGCCCCTTAAAAAAAGGTCAAATCTCTTCGGTCAAAATGTAACAAAGTTGTGCCTTAATGACCCAAACATTTTCCACTATTTAAAACTTCTGTAAGTATAATGGTTTCTGAGATTATCCCATAACAAGGTGTTAGGTCAAAGGTCAAGGTCAACATACAAATTTGACCTTGAGGTATTTTTCAAAGATACATGAATTGATGATGATTGGTGAAGATCCTAGGT
The DNA here is from genome assembly GCA_019925275.1 of Mytilus edulis. Classification (NCBI taxonomy): domain Eukaryota; kingdom Metazoa; phylum Mollusca; class Bivalvia; order Mytilida; family Mytilidae; genus Mytilus; species Mytilus edulis. Next base: position 65,877,379 of record CM034361.1, on the reverse strand, counting down.
CTCTACGACTTACGGTTTCTGAGTTTTGGTGGTCCACCGACACCGGTTAATTTTCATAGGGGCATAACCCTACCAATGAGTCGTTGAATCTTTTCGATCCAAATGTAACGAAGAACCGAGGTCTGGTCCTGAACAAATTTCACCCTTTGTTTTTTTTCTACCTATTATGGTTACGGTGTTGGAACGATAACAAGGTTTTTTGGTTTCGGAGGGATTACTCCGAACCGACAAAATATTTCGACTAACAGGGTGAGTTTCAGATAGGTATTCATGACACCGATACAAAGTGTGAACATGAAAGCGACACGTCTTACGGTTTAGGCTGCTAACTTCGTCAAAGTTTGGCGGAACAAAAAGAATAATAATCAGAAGAAATACAGTAAGGTCTTTCCTTATAGATAAAGGAAAGACCTTAATTAAACTGTCAATTGTTCTTGAACAATTGAGAGGTCTTTCCTTTTGTAATGTAAAATACATGTTCCAATAGACGTAGAATGTATTGAAAAGGTCAAGGTCAACCGTAAAAAGCTTGAAAACACACTAAAATCCATTAAATGAGGTTAAAAACACTAAATTCGCTATCTGAAACATGACCTTGACCTTTGACCTTTTGACCTTTGTCAAGGTCATTAGTCCCCAATGTCATTGCTGAAGACCCCATGGGTCGAGGACCTTTGTTTATATAGTAAAAGATGATTTTGTCTTTCCAGAAACCTAAAACAGGTGTTATGCCCCTTAAAAAAAGGTCAAATCTCTTCGGTCAAAATGTAACAAAGTTGTGCCTTAATGACCCAAACATTTTCCACTATTTAAAACTTCTGTAAGTATAATGGTTTCTGAGATTATCCCATAACAAGGTGTTAGGTCAAAGGTCAAGGTCAACATACAAATTTGACCTTGAGGTATTTTTCAAAGATACATGAATTGATGATGATTGGTGAAGATCCTAGGTCTCTACGACTTACGGTTTCTGAGTTTTGGTGGTCCACCGACACCGGTTAATTTTCATAGGGGCATAACCCTACCAATGAGTCGTTGAATCTTTTCGATCCAAATGTAACGAAGAACCGAGGTCTGGTCCTGAACAAATTTCACCCTTTTTTTTTTTTCTACCTATTATGGTTACGGTGTTGGAACGATAACAAGGTTTTTTGGTTTCGGAGGGATTACTCCGAACCGACAAAATATTTCGACTAACAGGGTGAGTTTCAGATAGGTATTCATGACACCGATACAAAGTGTGAACATGAAAGCGACACGTCTTACGGTTTAGGCTGCTAACTTCGTCAAAGTTTGGCGGAACAAAAAGAATAATAATCAGAAGAAATACAGTAAGGTCTTTCCTTATAGATAAAGGAAAGACCTTAATTAAACTGTCAATTGTTCTTGAACAATTGAGAGGTCTTTCCTTTTGTAATGTAAAATACATGTTCCAATAGACGTAGAATGTATTGAAAAGGTCAAGGTCAACCGTAAAAAGCTTGAAAACACACTAAAAATCCATTAAATGAGGTTAAAAACACTAAATTCGCTATCTGGGACATGACCTTGACCTTTGACCTTTTGACCTTTGTCAAGGTTATTAGTCCCCAATGTCATTGCTGAAGACCCCATGGGTCGAGGACCTTTGGTTATATAGTAAAAGATGATTTTGTCTTTCCAGAAACCTAAAACAGGTGTTATGCCCCTTAAAAAAAGGTCAAATCTCTTCGGTCAAAATGTAACAAAGTTGTGCCTTAATGACCCAAACATTTTCCACTATTTAAAACTTCTGTAAGTATAATGGTTTCTGAGATTATCCCATAACAAGGTGTTAGGTCAAAGGTCAAGGTCAACATACAAATTTGACCTTGAGGTATTTTTCAAAGATACATGAATTGATGATGATTGGTGAAGATCCTAGGTCTCTACGACTTACGGTTTCTGAGTTTTGGTGGTCCACCGACACCGGTTAATTTTCATAGGGGCATAACCCTATCAATGAGTCGTTGAATCTTTTCGATCCAAATGTAACGAAGAACCGAGGTCTGGTCCTGAACAAATTTCACCCTTTGTTTTTTTTTCTACCTATTATGGTTACGGTGTTGGAACGATAACAAGGTTTTTTGGTTTCGGAGGGATTACTCCGAACCGACAAAATATTTCGACTAACAGGGTGAGTTTCAGATAGGTATTCATGACACCGATACAAAGTGTGAACATGAAAGCGACACGTCTTACGGTTTAGGCTGCTAACTTCGTCAAAGTTTGGCGGAACAAAAAGAATAATAATCAGAGGAATACAGTAAGGTCTTTCCTTATAGATAAAGGAAAGACCTTAATAAACAGAAGAAATACAGTAAGGTCTTTCCCTTTAGAAAAAGGAAAGACCTTAATTAAAATGTCAATTGTTCTTGAACAATTGAGAGGTCTTTCCTTTTGTAATGTAAAATACATGTTCCAATAGACGTAGAATGTATTGTCAAATGTAAAAAAGTTGCGCCTAATCCACCTCAACGTTTTTCACTATTTACTATTTCTGTAAGTACAATAGTTTTTGAGATATCGACTAAAAAGTTGTAAGGTCAAAGGTCAAGGTCAACCTTAAAAAGCTTTAAAACACACTGAAAATGTTTAAAACACACTAAAAATCCTTAAAATAAGGTCAAAAACACATAATTCGCTATCTGGGACATGACCTTGACCTTTGACCTTGTGACCTTTGTCAAGGTCATTAGTCCCCAATGTCATTGCTGAAGACCCCATGGGTCTAGGACCTTTGGTTATACAGTAAAAGCTGATTTTGTCTTTTCAGAAACCTAAATCAGGGGTTATGCCCCTTACAGAAAGGTCAAATCTCTTTGGTCAAAATGTAACAAAGTTGCGCCTTAATGACCCAAACATTTTCCACTATTCAAAACTGCTGTAAGTATTATGGTTTCTGAGATGTTCTGATAACAAGGTGTTAGGTCAAAAGTCAAGGTCAACATACACATTTGACCTTGAGGTATTTTTCAAAGTCACATGAATTGATGATGAATGGTGAAGATCCTAGGTGTCTACGACTTACGGTTTCTGAGTTTTGGTGGCCAACCGACACCGGTTAATTTTCATAGGGGCATAACCCTACCAATGAGTCGTTGAATCTTTTCGATCCAAATGTAACGAAGAACCGGGGTCTGGTCCTGAACAAATTTCACCCTTCGTTTTTTTTCTATCTATTACGGTTACGGTGTTGGAATGATAACAAGGTTTTTTGGTTTCGGAGGGATTACTCCGAACCGACAAAATATTTCGACTAACAGGGTGAGTTCCGGATAGGTATTCATGACACCGATACAAAGTGAGAACATGAAAGCGACACGTCTTACGGTTTAGGCTGCTAACTTCGTCAAAGTTTGGCGGAAAAAGAATAATAATAATTAAACTGTCAATTGTTCTTAAACAATTGAGAGGTCTTTCCTTTTGTAATGTAAAATACATGTTCCAACAGACGTAGAATGTATTGAAAAGGTCAAGGTCAACCTTAAAAAGCTCGAAAACACTCTAAAAATCCTTTATATAAGGTTAAAAACACTAAATTCGCTATCTGGGACATGACCTTGACCTTTGACATTTTGACCTTTGTCAAGGTCATTACTCCCCAATGCCATTATTGAAGACCCCAAGGGTCTAGGACCTTTGGTTATATATTAAAAGCTGATTTTGTGTTTTCAGAAACCTAAAACAAGGGTTATGCCCCTTATAGAAAGGTCAAATCTCTTTGATCAAAACGTAACAAAGTTGCGCGGTAATGACCCAAACATTTTCCACTATTCAAAACTTCTGTAAGTATAATGGTTGCTGAGATTATTCCATAACAAGGTGTAAGGTCAAAGGTCAAGGTCAACATACAAATTTGACCTTGAGATATTTTTCGAAGATACATGAATTGATGATGAATGGTGAAGATCCTAGGTCTCTACGACTTACGGTTTCTGAGTTTTGGTGGTCAACCGACACCGGTTAATTTTCAGAGGGGCATAACCCTACCAATGAGTCGTTGAATCTTTTCGATCCAAATGTAACGAAGAACCGGGGTCTGGTCCTGAACAAATTTCACCCTTTGTTTTTTTTCTACCTATTATGGTTACGGTGTTGGAACGATAACAAGGTTTTTTGGTTTCGGAGGGATTACTCCGAACCGACAAAATATTTCGACTAACAGGGTGAGTTCCAGATAGGTATTCATGACACCGATACAAAGTGTGAACATGAAAGCGACACGTCTTACGGTTTAGGCTGCTAACTTCTTCAAAGTTTGGCGGAAGAATAATAATAATAATAATAATAATAATAATAATATAATAAACAGAAGAAATACAGTAAGGTCTTTCCCTTTTGTAAAAGGAAAGACCTTAATTAAACTGTCAATTGTTCTTGAACAATTGAGAGGTCTTTCCTTTTGTAATGTGAAATACATGTTCAAATAGACGTAGAATGTATTGAAAAGCTTTAAAACACACTGAAAAACCTTTAAATAAGGTTAAAAACACCAAATTCGCTATATGGGACATGACCTTGACCTTTGACCTTTTGACCTTTGTCAAGGTCATTAGTCCCCAATGTCATTGCCGAAGACCCCATGGGTCTAGGACCTTTGGTTATATAGTAAAAGACGATTTTGTCTTTCCAGAAACCTAAAACAGGTGTTATGCCCCTTAAAAAAAGGTCAAATCTCTTCGGTCAAAATATAACAAAGTTGTGCCGTAATGACCCAAACATTTTCCACTATTTAAAACTTCTGTAAGTATAATGGTTTCTGAGATTATCCCATAACAAGGTGTTAGGTCAAAGGTCAAGGTCAACATACAAATTTGACCTTGAGGTATTTTTCAAAGATACATAAATTGATGATGATTGGTGAAGATCCTAGGTGTCTACGACTTACGGTTTCTGAGTTTTGGTGGTCAACCGACACCGGTTAATTTTCATAGGGGCATAACCCTACCAATGAGTCGTTGAATCTTTTCGATCCAAATGTAACGAAGAACCAGGGTCTGGTCCTGAACAAATTTCACCCTTTGTTTTTTTTCTACCTATTACAGTTACGGTGTTGGAACGATAACAAGGTTTTTGGGTTTCGGAGGGATTACTCCGAACCGACAAAATATTTCGACTCACAGGGTGAGTTCCGGATAGGTATTCATGACACCGATACAAAGTGTGAACATGAAAGCGACACGTCTTACGGTTACGGAGGCTAACTTCGTCAAAGTTTGGCGGAACAAAAAGAATAATAATTAAACTGTCAATTGTTCTTGAACAATTGAGAGGTCTTTCCTTTTTTAATGTAAAATACATGTTCCAACAGACGTAGAATGTATTGAAAAGGTCAAGGTCAACCTTAAAAAGCTCGAAAACACACTAAAAATCCTTTAAATAAGGTTAAAAACACTAAATTCGCTATCTGGGACATGACCTTGACCTTTGACCTTTTGACCTTTGTCAAGGTCATTGGTCCCCAATGCCATTACTGAAGACCTTAAGGGTCTAGGACCTTTGGTTATATAGTAAAAGCTGATTTTGTCTTTTCAAAAACCTAAAACAGGGGTTATGCCCCTTATAGAAAGGTCAAATCTCTTTGGTCAAACTGTAACAAAGTTGCGCCATAATGACCCAAACATTTTCCACCATTTAAAACTTCTGTAAGTATAATGGTTTCTGAGATTATCCCATAACAAGGTGTTAGGTCAAAGGTCAAGGTCAACATACAAATTTGACCTTGAGGTATTTTTTAAAAATACATGAAATGATGATGATTGGTGAAGATCCTATGTGTCTACGACTTACGGTTTCTGAGTTTTGGTGGCCAACCGACACCGGTTAATTTTCAAAGGGGCATAACCCTACCAATGAGTCGTTGAATCTTTTCGATCCAAATGTAACGAAGAACCGGGGTCTGGTCCTGAACAAATTTCACCCTTCATTTTTTTTCTACCTATTACGGTTACGGTGTTGGAACGATAACAAGGTTTTTGGGTTTCGGAGGGATTACTCCGAACCGACAAAATATTTCGACTCACAGGGTGAGTTCCGGATAGGTATTCATGACACCGATACAAAGTGTGAACATGAAAGCGACACGTCTTACGGTTACGGAGGGAAATTTTGTCAAAGTTTGGCGGAACAAGAAGAATAATAATAATAATAATAATAATAATAATAATCAGAAGAAATACAGTAAGGTCTTTCCCTTTAGTAAAAGGAAAGACCTTAATAATCAGAAGAAATACAGTAAGGTCTTTCCCTTTAGTAAAAGGAAAGACCTTAATTAAAATGTCAATTGTTCTTGAACAATTGAGAGGTCTTTCCTTTTCGAAATGTAAAGTACATGTTCCAATAGGCGTAGAATGCATTGAAAAGCTCTCAAACACACATAAAACCGTTAAAAAATGACAAAAACAACAAATTCGATAATTTGGACATGACCTTGACTTTTGACCTTGTGAACTTTGTGAAGGTCATTGGTCCACAATGTCATTGTAAAAGGCCCCATGGGTCTAGGACTTTTCGTTCAAGAGTTAAAGCTAATTTTACCTTTTCAGAAACCGTTAACGGCGGTTATGCCCCTTAAGAATATGTCAAATCCTTTCGGTCAAAATGTAAAAAAGTTGTGCCTCAGTCACCTTAACATTTTTCACTGTTTACTATTTCTGTAAGATTAACCGTTTTTGAGATATCGACTAGAAAGTTGATAGGTCAAAGGTCAAGGTCAACCTTGAAAACATTTAAAACACACTAAAAATCCTTAAAATAAGGTCAAAAACACATAATTCGCTATCTGGGACATGACCTTGACCTTTGACCTTGTGACCTTTGTCAAGGTCATTAGTCCCCAATGTCATTGGTGAAGACCCCACGGGTCTAGGACCTTTGGTTATATAGTAAAAGCTGATTTTGTCTTTTCAGAAACCTAAATCAGGGGTTATGCCCCTTACAGAAAGGTCAAATCTCTTCGGTCAAAATGTAACAAAGTTGCGCCATAATGACCCAAACATTTTCCACTATTTAAAACTTCTGTAAGTATAATGGTTTCTGAGATTATCCCATAACAAGGTGTTAGGTCAAGGTCAAGGTCAACATACAAATTTGACCTTGAGGTATTTTTCAAAGATACATGAATTGATGATGAATGGTGAAGATCCTAGGTGTCTACGACTTACGGTTTCTGAGTTTTGGTGGCCAACCGACACCGGTTAATTTTCAGAGGGGCATAACCCTACCAATGAGTCGTTGAATCTTTTCGATCCAAATGTAACGAAGAACCGGGGTCTGGTCCTGAACAAATTTCACCCTTCGTTTTTTTTCTACCTATTACAGTTACGGTGTTGGAACGATAACAAGGTTTTTGGGTTTCGGAGGGATTACTCCGAACCGACAAAATATTTCGACTCACAGGGTGAGTTCCGGATAGGTATTCATGACACCGATACAAAGTGTGAACATGAAAGTGACACGTCTTACGGTTACGGCGGATAATTTTGTCAAAGTTTGGCGGAAGAAAAAATAATAATAATTAAAAATTCAATTTTCTGAAAATTGAAGTGTCTTTCCTTTTGTATGTAAAAATAATGACCTTAATAACAACTAGAATAAGTGAATCTTTCCTAAGTAAACTTAGAAAAGATTAATAAACATAAAATCCTTGCAATGAACAAAAGCACTTATTCGTGTTTGGACATCAACTTGACCATGTCCTTGACCTGTAGTCATTAGTACCAATTCAAACATCTGAAAGTAAAAATGGGACTAAGAAAATATTAAACGATATTTTGACTTTCCATAACTAAACAGGTTTATGCCTGTCGGAGGATTACTTCGAACCGACAAAAGTATTTCGAATCACAGGGTGAGTTCGGATAGTATTCATTGACACGATACAAAAGTGTGAACATGAAAGGACACGTCTTACGGTTAGCGGCTAACTTGTCAAAGTTTGGCGAAAGAATATAATAATAAATTAAACTGTCATTGTTCCCTTAACATTGAGAGTTCTTTTCCTTTTTGTAATTAAAATACATGTTTTCAATACGACGTAGAATGATATTGAAAGGTCAAGGTCAACCTTAAAACAGTTAAAAACACACTAAAAATCCTTAAATAAGGTCAAAAACACTAATTCGCTATCTGGGACATGACCTTGACCTTTGACCTTTTGACCTTTGTCAAGGTCATTAGTCCCCAATGTCATTGCTGAAGACCCAAGGGTCTAGGACCTTTGGTTATATAGTAAAAGCTGATTTTGTCTTTTCAGAAACCTAAAACAGGGGTTATGCCCCTTAAGAAAGGTCAAATCTCTTTGGTCAAATGTAACAAAGTTGCGCCATAATGACCCAAACATTTTCCACTATTTAAAACTTCTGTAAGTATAATGGTTTCTGAGATTATCCCATAACAAGGTGTTAGGTCAAAGGTCAAGGTCAACATACAAATTTGACCTTGAGGTATTTTTCAAAGATACATGAATTGATGATGAATTGGTGAAGATCCTAGGTGTCTACGACTTACGGTTTCTGAGTTTTGGTGGTCAACCGACACCGGTTAATTTTCATAGGGGCATAACCCTACCAATGAGTCGTTGAATCTTTTCGATCCAAATGTAACGAAGAACCGGGGTCTGGTCCTGAACAAATTTCACCCTTTGGTTTTTTTCTACCTATTATGGTTATGGAATTTGAATGATAACAAGGTTTTTGGGTTTCGGAGGGATTACTCCGAACCGACAAAATATTTCGACTCACAGGGTGAGTTCCGGATAGGTATTCATGACACCGATACAAAGTGTGAACATGAAAGCGACACGTCTTACGGTTACGGAGGCTAACTTCGTCAAAGTTTGGCGGAACAAAAAGAATAATAATAATAATAATAATTAAACTGTCAATTGTTCTTGAACAATTGAGAGGTCTTTCCTTTTGTAATGTAAAATACATGTTCCAACAGATGTAGAATGTATTGAAAAGGTCAAGGTCAACCTTAAAACGCTTAAAAACACAGTAAAATCCTTTATATAAGGTTAAAAACACTAAATTCGCTATCTGGGACATGACCTTGACCTTTGACCTTTTGACCTTTGTCAAGGTCATTAGTCCCCAATGCCATTACTGTAGACCCTAAGGGTCTAGGACCTTTGGTTATATAGTAAAAGCTGGTTTTGTCTTTTCAGAAACCTAAAACAGGGGTTATGCCCCTTATAGAAAGGTCAAATCTCTTTGGTCAAATGTAACAAAGTTGCGCCATAATGACCCAAACATTTTCCACTATTTAAAACTTCTGTAAGTATAATGGTTTCTGAGATAATCCCATAACAAGGTGTTAGGTCAAAGGTCAAGGTCAACATACAAATTTGACCTTGAGGTATTTTTCAAAGATACATGAATTGATGATGATTGGTGAAGATCCTAGGTGTCTACGACTTATGGTTTCTGAGTTTTGGTGGTCAACCGACACCGGTTAATTTTCATAGGGGCATAACCCTACCAATGAGTCGTTGAATCTTTTCAATCCAAATGAAACGAAGAACCGGGGTCTGGTCCTGAACAAAGTTCACCCTTTGTTTTTTTTCTACCTATTAAGGTTACGGTGTTGGAACGATAACAAGGTTTTTGGGTTTCGGAGGGATAACTCCGAACCGACAAAATATTTCGACTAACAGGGTGAGTTCCAGATAGGTATTCATGACACCGATACAAAGTGTGAACATGAAAGCGACACGTCTTACGGTTAACGCGGCTAAATTTGTCAAAGTTTGGCGGAAAAAGAATAATAATAATTAAACTGTCAATTGTTCTTGAACAATTGAGAGGTCTTTCCTTTTGTAATGTAAAATACATGTTCCAACAGACGTAGAATGTATCGAAAAGGTCAAGGTCAACCTTAAAAAGCTCGAAAACACACTAAAAATCCTTTATATAAGGTTAAAAACACTAAATTCGCACTCTGGGACATGACCTTGACCTTTGACCTTTTGACCTTTGGCAAGGTCATTAGTCCCCAATGCCATTACTGAAGACCCCAAGGGTCTAGGACCTTTGGTTATATAGAAAAAGCTGATTTTGTGTTTTCAGAAACCTAAAACAGGCTTTATGCCCCTTAAAAAAAGGTCAAATCTCTTCGGTCAAAATGTAACAAAGTTGCGCGGTAATGACCCAAACATTTTCCACTATTTAAAACTTCTGTAAGTATAATGGTTGCTGAGATTAATCCAGAACAAGGTGTAAGGTCAAAGGTCAAGGTCAACATACTAATTTGACCTTGAGATATTTTTCGAAGATACAAGAATTGATGATGAATGGTGAAGATCCTAGGTCTCTACGACTTACGGTTTCTGAGTTTTGGTGGTCCACCGACACCGGTTAATTTTCATAGGGGCATAACCCTACCAATGAGTCGTTGAATCTTTTCGATCCAAATGTAACGAAGAACCGGGGTCTGGTCCTGAACAAATTTCACCCTTTGTTTTTTTTCTACCTATTATGGTTACGGTGTTGGAACGATAACAAGGTTTTTTGGTTTTGGAGGAATTACTCCGAACCGACAAAATATTTCGACTAACAGGGTGAGTTCCAGATAGGTATTCATGACACCGATACAAAGTGTGAACATGAAAGCGACACGTCTTACGGTTTAGGCTGCTAACTTCGTCAAAGTTTGGCGGAAGAATAATAATAATAATAATAATAATAATAAACAGAAGAAATACAGTAAGGTCTTTCCCTTTTGTAAAAGGAAAGACCTTAATAATAATAATAATAATAATAATAATAATAATTAAACTGTCAATTGTTCTTGAACAATTGAGAGGTCTTTCCTTTTGTAATGTAAAATACATGTTCTTATAGATGTAGAATCTATTGAAAAGGTCAAGGTCAACCGTACAAAGCTTGAAAACACACTTAAAATCCATTATATGAGGTTAAAAACACTAAATTCGCTATCTGGGACATGACCTTGACCTTTGACCTTTTGACCTTTGTCAAGGTCATTAGTCCCCAATGACATTACTGAAGACCCCAAGGATCTATGACCTTTGGTTATATAGTAAAAGCTGATTTTGTCTTTTCAGAAACCTAAAACAGGCTTTATGCCCCTTAAAAAAGGTCAAATCTCTTCGGTCACAATGTAACAAAGTTGCGCCATAATGACCCAAACATTTTCCACTATTTAAAACTTCTGTAAGTATAATGGTTTCTGAGATTATTCCATAACAAGGTGTTAGGTCAAAGGTCAAGGTCAACATACAAATTTGACCTTGAGGTATTTTTCAAACATACATGAATTGATGATGATTGGTGAAGATCCTAGGTGTCTACGACTTACGGTTTCTGAGTTTTGGTGGCCAACCGACACCGGTTAATTTTCATAGGGGCATAACCCTACCAATGAGTCGTTGAATCTTTTCGATCCAAATGTAACGAAGAACCGGGGTCTGGTCCTGAACAAATTTCACCCTTTGTTTTTTGTTTACCTATTACGGTTACGGTGTTGGAACGATAACAAGGTTTTTGGGTTTCGGAGGGATTACTCCGAACCGACAAAATATTTCGACTCACAGGGTGAGTTCCAGATAGGTATTCATGACATCTATAAAAAGTGTGAATATGAAAGCGACACGTCTTACGGTTAACGCGGCTAAATTTGTCAAAGTTTAACGGAAGAATAATAATAATAATTAAACTGTCAATTGTTCTTGAACAATTGAGAGGTCTTTCCTTTTTTAATGTAAAATACATGTCCCAATAGACGTAGAATGTATTGAAAAGCTTTAAAACACACTAAAAATCCTTTAAATAAGGTTAAAAACACTAAATTCGCTATATGGGACATGACCTTGACCTTTGACCTTTTGACCTTTGTCAAGGTCATTAGTCCCCAATGTCATTGCTGGAGACCGCATGGTTCTAGGACCTTTGGTTATGTAGTAAAAGCTGATTTTCTCTTATCAGAAACCTAAAACAGGGGTTATGCCCCTTAAAAAAAGGTCAAATCTCTTCGGTCAAAATGTAACAAAGTTGCGCCGTAATGACCCAAACATTTTCCAGTATTTGAATCCTCTGTAAGTATTAAGGTTGCTGAGATTATACCATAACAAGGTATTAGGTCAAAGGTCAAGGTCAACATACACATTTGACCTTGAGGTATTTTTCAAAGTCACATGAATTGATGATGAATGGTGAAGATCCTAGGTGTCTACGACTTACGGTTTCTGAGTTTTGGTGGCCAACCGACACCAGTTAATTTTGATAGGGGCATAACCCTACCAATGAGTCGTTGAATCTTTTCGGTCCAAATGTAACGAAGAACCGGGGTCTGGTCCTGAACAAATTTCACCCTTTGTTTTTTTTCTACCTATTATGGTTACGGTGTTGGAACGATAACAAGGTTTTTGGGTTTCGGAGGGATTACTCCGAACCGACAAAATATTTCGACTCACAGGGTGAGTTCCAAGTAGGTATTCATGACACCGATACAAAATGTGAACATGAAAGCGACACGTCTTACGGTTACGGAGGCTAACTTGGCGGAACAAAAAGAATAATAATAATAATAATAATAATAATAATAATAATAATAATAATCAGAAGAAATACAGTAAGGTCTTTCCCTTTAGTAAAAGGAAAGACCTTAATTAAACTGTCAATTGTTCTTGAACAATTGAGAGGTCTTTCCTTTTTTAATGTAAAATACATGTTCCAACAGACGTAGAATGTATTGAAAAGGTCAAGGTCAACCTTAAAAAGCTCGAAAACACACTAAAAATCCTTGAAATAAGGTTAAAAACACTAAATTCGCTATCTGGGACATGACCTTGACCTTTGACCTTTTGACCTTTGTCAAGGTCGTTAGTCCCCAATGCCATTACTGAAGACCCCGAGGGTCTAGGACCTTTGGTTATATAGTAAAAGCTGATTTTGTCTTTTCAGAAACCTAAAACAGGGGTTATGCCCCTTAAAAAATGGTCAAATCTCTTTGGTCAAAATGTAACAAAGTTGCGCCATAATGACCCAAACATTTTCCACTATTTAAAACTTCTGTAAGAATTAAGGTTACTGAGTTGTATAGATAACAAGGTGTTAGGTCAAAGGTCAAGGTCAACATACAAATTTGACCTTGAGGTATTTTTCAAAGATACATGAATTGATGATGAATGGTGAAGATCCTAGCTGTCTACGACTTACGGTTTCTGAGTTTTGGTGGTCAACCGACACTGGTTAATTTTCATAGGGGCATAACCCTACCAATGAGTCGTTGAATCTTTTCGATCCAAATGTAACGAAGAACCGGGGTCTGGTCCTGAACAAATTTCACCCTTTGGTTTTTTTCTACCTATTACGGTTACTGTGTTGGAACGATAACAAGGTTTTTGGGTTTCGGAGGGATTACTCCGAACCAACAAAATATTTCGACTGACAGGGTGAGTTCCAGATAGGTATTCATGACACTGATACAAAGTGTGAACATGAAAGCGACACGTCTTACGGTTAACGCGGCTAAATTTGTCAAAGTTTGGCGGAAAAAGAATAATAATAATAATAATAATAATAATAATAATAATAATAATAATAAACAGAAGAAATACAGTAAGGTCTTTCCCTTTTGTAAAAGGAAAGACCTTAATAATAAACAGAAGAAATACAGTAAGGTCTTTCCCTTTTGTAAAAGGAAAGACCTTAATAATAATAATAATAATCAGAAGAAATACAGTAAGGTCTTTCCCTTTAGTAAAAGGAAAGACCTTAATAATTAAACTGTCAATTGTTCTTGAACAATTGAGAGGTCTTTCCTTTTTCAATGTAAAATACATGTTCCAACAGACGTAGAATGTATTGAAAAGGTCAAGGTCAACCTTAAAAAGCTCGAAAACACACTAAAAATCCTTTAAATAAGGTTAAAAACACTAAATTCGCTATCTGGGACATGACCTTGACCTTTGACCTTTTGACCTTTGTCAAGGTCATCGGTCCCCAATGCCATTACTGAAGACCCCAAGGGTCTAGGACCTTTGGTTATATAGTAAAAGCTGATTTTGTCTTTTCAAAAACCTAAAACAGGGGTTATGCCCCTTATAGAAAGGTCAAATCTCTTTGATCAAAATGTAACAAAGTTGCGCCATAATGACCCAAACATTTTCCACCATTTAAAACTTCTGTAAGTATAATGGTTTCTGAGATTATCCCATAACAAGCTGTTAGGTCAGAGGTCAAGGTCAACATACAAATTTGACCTTGAGATATTTTTTAAAGATACATGAAATGATGATGATTGGTGAAGATCCTATGTGTCTACGACTTACGGTTTCTGAGTTTTGGTGGCCAACCGACACCGGTTAATTTTCATAGGGGCATAACCCTACCAATGAGTCGTTGAATCTTTTCGATCCAAATGTAACGAAGAACCGGGGTCTGTTCCTGAACAAATTTCACCCTTCATTTTTTTTCTACCTATTACGGTTACGGTGTTGGAGCGATAACAAGGTTTTTGGGTTTCGGAGGGATTACTCCGAACCGACAAAATATTTCGACTAACAGGGTGAGTTCCAGATAGATATTCATGACACCGACACAAAGTGTGAACATGAAAGCGACACATCTTACGGTTTAGGCTGCTAACTTTGTCAAAATTTGGCGGAAGAATAATAATAAACAGAAGAAATACAGTAAGGTCTTTCCCTTTTGTAAAAGGAAAGACCTTAATTAAAAACCAATTGTTCAGAGAACCATTGATGGTCTTTCCACCAGTTAAGACCTTTTTTATATTAAAATATTACAATTTGGTTTCAAATGTCAATTTTAGCGCCAAATGAAAGCTTATTGAACGCTTATTCAAAAAATATATGGTTTCTATAAAAAAAATATATCGAAAAGGGAGATAATCTTTTACTTCCGGTTTAAAAAGTTTACTTCCGGTATTGTTTGATAGTTTACTTGACACTGATTCCAAAAATATATGGTTCTATATACTTTTACTTTGATTTAGTACAAAAAATAGCTACTTCCGGTTTACAAAAGGTCACTTCCGGTTGTGTTTTTTAAGAGGACATTGCTTACAACTTAATGCAAAAAGTCCCATGGCTTTATCATGTGTACATATGAGGTAAAAGCAAAGGTCAAAATCTAGAACGTTTAATTAGCATATGACCTTGAGCTCAATTTCAAGGTTATAAACCAAGGACCTCAAATCAAAAGACTCTAGTCCTCTACTTTATATTGTTAATGAGTTATATTACCATACGTATGATATTAGATATAAAAATGGGGAAAACTCGCGTCAAATATCTACGTACCCTTTCGACTAAAATTTATGTGTTACGACATGTCGTAACTAACAATTGTGTGAAAATATTTTGTCGATATCTTGTATGATTACTGAAAATAAGAGATAACAAGCCAAAATCAAAATTTTAATCATGACCTTGACCTTTGACCTTGACCTCATTTTAATTTTTTTGGACCAAGGACCTCAAATCAAAAGACCCTAGGCCTCTACCACTTATGGTTTTCCAGTTAAAAATGCATATCACTTATATCAAATATAAAAGGGGAAATAACTCTCATATGGAGTCTCCGGATAGCTTCGGTCAAAATGAATCAAATCATCCTGAGGATATAACGAGCAATTTGGTAAAATAAATTTGTCGGTTTCTTATACGGTTGCGAAGATTAAGCGATAACAAGAAAAACAGTGTTCGGGGAGATAACTCTTACATGGATAAGATTTTGGTTACGAGCTGTCAGTTTCAAAAGCGTATTAATTGTTCGATATCATATACCATATATCTAAGCGACATCTTGCGAAACAAAAAAACTGCGAAGGAAAGAAAATTAGGCGGAAGAAAAAAAATAATAATAATCAGAAGAAAACCAATAGGTCTTTCCACGGAAAAGTGGAAAGACCTAATTAAAATGTCAATTGTTCTTGAACAATTGAGAGGTCTTTCCTTTTGTAATGTAAAATACGTGTTCCAATAGACGTAGAATGTATTAAAAAGGTCAAGGTCAACCTTAAAAAGCTTTAAAACACACTGAAAATCCTTTAAATAAGTTCAAAAACACATAATTCGCTATATGGGACATGACCTTGACCTTTGACCTTTTGACCTTTGTCAAGGTCACTAGTCCCCAATGATATTGCTGAAGACCCCAAGGGTCTAGGACCTTTGGTTATATAGTAAAAGCTGTTTTTGTCTTTTCAGAAACCTAAATCAGGGGTTATGCCCCTTACAGAAAGGTCAAATCTCTTCGGTCAAAATGTAACAAAGTTGCGCCTTAATGACCCAAACATTTTCCACTATTCAAAACTTCTGTAAGTATAATGGTTTCTGAGATTATCCCATAACAAGGTGTTAGGTCAAAGGTCAAGGTCAACATACAAATTTGACCTTGAGGTATTTTTCAAAGATACATGAATTGATGATGATTGGTGAAGATCCTAGGTGTCTACGACTTACGGTTTCTGAGTTTTGGTGGCCAACCGACACCGGTTAATTTTCAGAGGGGCATAACCCTACCAATGAGTCGTTGAATCTTTTCGATCCAAATGTAACGAAGAACCGGGGTCTGGTCCTGAACAAATTTTCACCCTTTGTTTTTTTTCTACCTATTACGGTTACGGTGTTGGAACGATAACAAGGTTTTTGGGTTTCGGAGGGATTACTCCGAACCGACAAAATATTTCGACTCACAGGGTGAGTTCAGGATAGGTATTCATGACACCGATACAAGGTGTGAATATGAAAGCGACACGTCTTACGGTTAACGCGGATAAATTTGTCAAAGTTTGGCGGAAGAAAATAATATAATAATTAAACTGTCAATTGTTCTTGAACAATTGAGAGGTCTTTCCTTTTGTAATGTAAAATACATGTTCTAATAGATGTAGAATGTATTGAAAAGCTTTAAAAACACACTGAAAATCTTTTAATAAGGTTAAAAACACTAAATTCGCTATATGGGACATGACCTTGACCTTTGACCTTTTGACCTTTGTCAAGGTCATTAGTCCCAAATGTCATTACTGAAGACCCCAAGGGTCTAGGACCTTTGGTTATATAGTTAAAGCTGATTTTGTCTTTTCAGAGACCTAAAACAGGCTTTATGCCCCTTAAAAAAGGTCAAATCTCTTTGGTCGAAATGTAACAAAGTTGCGCCATAATGACCCAAACATTTTCCACTATTTAAAACTTCTGTAAGTATAATGGTTTTTGAGATTATCCCATAACAACGTGTTAGGTCAAAGGTCAAGGTCAACATACAAATTTGACCTTGAGGTATTTTACAAAGATACATAAATTGATGATGAATGGTGAAGATCCTAGGTGTCTACGACTTACGGTTTCTGAGTTTTGGTGGTCAACCAACACCGGTTAATTTTCATAGGGGCATAACCCTACCAATGAGTCGTTGAATCTTTTCGATCCAAATGTAACGAAGAACCGGGGTCTGGTCCTGAACAAATTTCACCCTTTGTTTTTTGTCTACCTATTACGGTTACGGTGTTGGAACGATAACAAGGTTTTTGGGTTTCGGAGGGATAACTCCGAACCGACAAAATATTTCGACTAACAGGGTGAGTTCCAGATAGGTATTCATGACACCGATACAAAGTGTGAATATGAAAGCGACACGTCTTACGGTTAACGCGGCTAAATTTGTCAAAGTTTGGCGGAAAAAGATATAATAATAATAATAATAATAATAAACAGAAGAAATACAGTAAGGTCTTTCCCTTTTGTAAAAGGAAAGACCTTAATATAATAAATAACAGAAGAAATACAGTAAGGTCTTTCCCTTTTGTAAAAGGAAAGACCTTAATAATAATAATAAACAGAAGAAATACAGTAAGGTCTTTCCCTTTTGTAAAAGGAAAGACCTTAATTAAACTGTCAATTGTTCTTGAACAATTGAGAGGTCTTTCCTTTTGTAATGTAAAATACTTGTTCCAACAGACGTAGAATGTATTGAAAAAGGTCAAGGTCAACCTTTAAAAAGCTCTAAAACACATTCAAAATCCTTATATAAGGTTAAAAAACTAAATTCGCTATCTGGGACATGACCTTGACCTTTGACCTTTTGACCTTTGTCAAGGTCATTGGTCCCCAATGCCATTACTGAAGACCTTAAGGGTCTAGGACCTTTGGTTATATAGTAAAAGCTGATTTTGTCTTTTCAAAAACTAAAACAGGGGTTATGCCCCTTATAGAAAGGTCAAATCTCTTTGGTCAAAATGTAACAAAGTTGCGCCATAATGACCCAAACATTTTCCACTATTTAAAACTTCTGTAAGTATAATGGTTTCTGAGATTATCTCATAACAAGGTGTTAGGTCAAAGGTCAAGGTCAACATACAAATTTGACCTTGAGGTATTTTTTAAAGATACATGAAATGATGATGATTGGTGAAGATCCTATGTGTCTACGACTTACGGTTTCTGAGTTTTGGTGGCCAACCGACACCGGTTAATTTTCAAAGGGGCATAACCCTACCAATGAGTCGTTGAATCTTTTCGATCCAAATGTAACGAAGAACCGGGGTCTGGTCCTGAACAAATTTCACCCTTCATTTTTTTTCTACCTATTACGGTTACGGTGTTGGAACGATAACAAGGTTTTTGGGTTTCGGAGGGATTACTCCGAACCGACAAAATATTTCGACTCACAGGGTGAGTTCCGGATAGGTATTCATGACACCGATACAAAGTGTGAACATGAAAGCGACACGTCTTACGGTTACGGAGGGAAATTTTGTCAAAGTTTGGCGGAACAAGAATAATAATAATAATAATAATAATAATAATAATAATAATCAGAAGAAATACAGTAAGGTCTTTCCCTTTAGTAAAAGGAAAGACCTTAATAATTAAAATGTCAATTGTTCTTGAACAATTGAGAGGTCTTTCCTTTTATACTGTAAAATATATGTTCCAATGGACGTAGAATGTATTGAAAAGCTTTAAAAAAAACACTTAAAATCCTTTAAATAAGGTCAAAAACACATAATTCGCTATATGGGACATGACCTTGACCTTTGACCTTTTGACCTTTGTCAAGGTCATTAGTCCCTTATGTCATTGCTGAAGACCCCATGGGTCTAGGACCTTTGGTTACATAGTAAAAGCTGATTTTGTCTTTTCAGAAACCTAAAACAGGGGTTATGCCCCTTATAAAAAGGTCAAATATCTTCGGTCAAAATGTAACAAAGTTGCGCCTTAATGACCCGAACATTTTCCACTATTCAAAACTTCTATAAGTATAATGGTTTCTGAGATTATCTCATAACAAGGTGTAAGGTCAAAGGTCAAGGTCAACATACACATTTGACCTTGAGGTATTTTTCAAAGTCACATGAATTGATGATGAATGGTGAAGATCCTAGGTGTCTACAACTTACGGTTTCTGAGTTTTGGTGGTCAACCGACACCGGTTAATTTTCATAGGGGCATAATCCTACCAATGAGTCGTTGAATCCTTTCGATCCAAATGTAACGAAGAACCGGGGTCTGGTCCTGAACAAATTTCACCCTTCGCTTTTTTCTACCTCTTACGGTTACGGTGTTTGAACGATAACAAGGTTTTTTGGTTTCGGAGGGATTACTCCGAACCGACAAAATATTTCGACTCACAGGGTGAGTTCCGGATAGGTATTCATGACACCGATACAAAGTGTGAACATGAAAGCGACACGTCTTACGGTTAACGTGGATAAATTTGTCAAAGTTTGGCGGAAGAATAATAATAATAATTAAACTGTCAATTGTTCTTGAACAATTGAGAGGTCTTTCCTTTTTTAATGTAAAATACATGTTCAAATAGACGTAGAATGTATTGAAAAGCTTTAAAACACACTGAAAATCCTTTAAATAAGGTTAAACACACTAAATTCGCTATATGGGATATGACCTTGACCTTTGACCTTTTGACCTTTGTCAAGGTCATTAGTCCCCAATGTCATTGCTGAAGACCCCATGGGTCTAGGACCTTTGGTTATAAAGTAAAAGCTGATTTTGTGTTTTCAGAAACCTAAAACAAGGGTTATGCCCCTTATAGAAAGGTCAAATCTCTTTGGTCAAAATATAACAAAGTTGCGCCATAATGATCCAAACATTTTCCACTATTTAAAACTTCTGTAAGTATAATGGTTCCTGAGATTATCCCATAACAAGGTGTTAGGTCAAAGGTCAAGGTCAACATACAAATTTGACCTTGAGGTATTTTTCGAAAATACATAAATTGATGATGATTGGTGAAGATCCCAAGTGTCTACGACTTATGGTTTCTGAGTTTTGGTGTCCAACCGACACCGGTTAATTTCCATAGGGGCATAACCCTACCAATGAGTCGTTGAATCTTTTCGATCCAAATGTAACGAAGAACCGGGGTCAGGTCCTGAACAAATTTCACCCTTCGTTTTTTTTCTACCTATTACGGTTACGGTGTTGGAACGATAACAAGGTTTTTGGGTTTCGGAGGGATAACTCCGAACCGACAAAATATTTCGACTCACAGGGTGAGTTCAGGATAGGTATTCATGACACCGATACAAGGTATGAATATGAAAGCGACACGTCTTACGGTTAACGCGGATAAATTTGTCAAAGTTTGGCGGAAGAATAATAATAATAATTAAAATGTCAATTGTTCTTGAACAATTGAGAGGTCTTTCCTTTTGTAATGTAAAATACATGTTCCAATAGACGTAGAATGTATTGAAAAGCTTTAAAACACACTGAATATCTTTTAATTAAGGTAAAAAACCTAATTCGCTATATGGGACATGACCTTGACCTTTGACCTTTTGACCTTTGTCAAGGTCATTAGTCCCCAATGTCATTGCTGAAGACCCCATAGGTCTAGGACCTTTGGTTATACAGTAAAAGCTGATTTTGCCTTTTCAGAAATCTAAAACAAGGGTTATGCCCCTTATAGAAAGGTCAAATCTCTTCGGTCAAATGTCAAAAAGTTGCGCCTCATCCACCTCAACGCGTTTTTAACTATTTACTATTTCTGTTAGGTACAATCGTTTTTGAGATATCGACTTATAAGTTTTAAGGTCAAAGGTCAAGGTCAACCTTAAAAAGCTTTAAAACACACTGAAAATCTTTAAAACACATTGAAAATCCTTAAATAAGGTTAAAATCGCTAAATTCGCTATCTGGTACATGACCTTGACCTTTGACCTTTTGACCTTTGTCAAGGTCATTGGTCCCCAATATCATTGCTGAAGACCCATGGGTCTAGGACCTTTGGTTATATAGTAAAAGCTGATTTTGTCTTTTCAGAAACCTAAAACAGGGGTTATGCCCCTTACAAAAAGGTCAAATCTCTTCGGTCAAAATGTAACAAAGTTGCCCCGTAATGACCCAAACATTTTCCACTATTTAAAACTTCTGTAAGTATAATGGTTTCTGAGTTGTTCTGATAACAAGATGTTAGGTCAAAGGTCAAGGTCAACATACACATTTGACCTTGATGTATTTTTCAAAGATCACATGAATTGATGATGAATGGTGAAGATCCTAGGTCTCTACGACTTACGGTTTCTGAGTTTTGGTTGTCCACCGACACCGGTTAATTTTCATAGGGGCATAACCCTACCAATGAGTCGTTGAATCTTTTCAATCCAAATGTAACGAAGAACCGGGGTCTGGTCCTGAACAAATTTCACCCTTCGTTTATTTTCTACCTATTACGGTTACGGTGTTGGAACGATAACAAGGTTTTTGGGTTTCGGAGGGATTACTCCGAACCGACAAAATATTTCGACTCACAGGGTGAGTTCAGGATAGGTATTCATGACACCGATACAAAGTGTGAATATGAAAGCGACACGTCTTACGGTTAACGCGGATAAATTTGTCAAAGTTTGGCGGAAGAATAATAATAATAAACAGAAGAAATACAGTAAGGTCTTTCCTTATAGATAAAGGAAAGACCTTAATTAAACTGTCAATTGTTCTTGAACAATTGAGAGGTCTTTCCTTTTTTAATGTAAAATACATGTTCAAATAGACGTAGAATGTATTGAAAAGCTTTAAAACACACTGAAAATCCTTTAAATAAGGTTAAAACACACAAATTCGCTATATGGGATATGACCTTGACCTTTGACCTTTTGACCTTTGTCAAGGTCATTAGTCCCAATGTCATTGCGAAGACCCCATGGGTCTAGGACCTTTGGTTATAAAGTAAAAGCTGATTTTTGTTTTTCAGAAACCTAAAACAAGGGTTATGCCCCTTATAAAAGGTCAAATCTCTTTGGTCAAAATATAACAAAGTTGCGCCATAATGATCCAAACATTTTCCACTATTTAAAACTTCTGTAAGTATAATGGTTCCTGAGATTATCCCATAACAAGGTGTTAGGTCAAAGGTCAAGGTCAACATACAAATTTGACCTTGAGGTATTTTTCGAAAATACATAAATTGATGATGATTGGTGAAGATCCAGGTGTCTACGACTTATGGTTTCTGAGTTTTGGTGTCCAACCGACACCGGTTAATTTCCATAGGGGCATAACCCTACCAATGAGTCGTTGAATCTTTTCGATCCAAATGTAACGAAGAACCGGGGTCAGGTCCTGAACAAATTTCACCCTTCGTTTTTTTTCTACCTATTACGGTTACGGTGTTGGAACGATAACAAGGTTTTTGGGTTTCGGAGGGATAACTCCGAACCGACAAAATATTTCGACTCACAGGGTGAGTTCAGGATAGGTATTTATGACACCGATACAAGTATGAATATGAAAGCGACACGTCTTACGGTTAACGCGGATAAATTTGTCAAAGTTTGCGGAAGAATAATAATAATAATAATAAACAGAAGAAATACAGTAAGGTCTTTCCCTTTAAGTAAAGGAAAGAAAACCTTAATTAAACTGTCAATTGTTCTTGAACAATTGAGAGGTCTTTCCTTTTTAAATGTAAAATACATGTTCCAACAGACGTAGAATGTATTGAAAAGGTCAAGGTCAACCTTAAAAAGCTCGAAAACACACTAAAAATCCTTTAAATAAGGTTAAAAACACTAAATTCGCTATCTGGGACATGACCTTGACCTTTGACCTTTTGATCTTTGTCAAGGTCATTGGTCCCCAATGCCATTACTGAAGACCCAAGGGTCTAGGACCTTTGGTTATATAGTAAAAGCATATTTTGTCTTTTCAAAAACCTAAAACAGGGGTTATGCCCCTTATAGAAAGGTCAAATCTCTTTGGTCAAAATGTAACAAAGTTGCGCCATAATGATCCAAACATTTTCCACTATTTAAAACTTCTGTAAGTATAATGGTTCCTGAGATTATCCAATAACAAGGTGTTAGGTCAAAGGTCAAGGTCAACATACAAATTTGACCTTGAGGTATTTTTCAAAAATACATAAATTGCTGATGATTGGTGAAGATCCCAGGTGTCTACGACTTACGGTTTCTGAGTTTTGGTGTCCAACCGACACCGGTTAATTTCCATAGGGGCATAACCCTACCAATGAGTCGTTGAATCTTTTTGATCCAAATGTAACGAAGAACCGGGGTCAGGTCCTGAACAAATTTCACCCTTCGTTTTTTTTCTACCTATTATGGTTACGGTGTTGAAACGATAACAAGGTTTTTGGTTTCGGAGGGATTACTCCGAACCGACAAATATTTCGACTCACAGGGTGAGTTCAGGATAGGTATTCATGACACCGATACAAAGTGTGAATATGAAAGCGACACGTCTTACGGTTAACGCGGATAAATTTGTCTAAGTTTGGCGGAAGAAGAATAATAATAATTAAACTGTCAATTGTTCTTGAACAATTGAGAGGTCTTTCCTTTTGTAATGTAAAATACACGTTCCAACAGACGTAGAATGTATTGAAAAGGTCAAGGTCAACCTTAAAAAGCTCCAAAACACACTAACAAATGCTTTAAATAAGGTTAAAAACACTAAATTCGCTATCTGGGACATGACCTTGACCTTTGACCTTTTGACCGTTTGTCAAGGTCATTAGTCCCCAATGCCATTACTGAAGACCCAAGGGTCTAGGACCTTTGGTTATATAGTAAAAGCTGATTTTGTCTTTTCAGAAACCTAAAACAGGGGTTATGCCCCTTATAGAAAGGTCAAATCTCTTTGGTCAAAAGTAACAAAGTTGCGCCATAATGACTCAAACATTTTCCACTATTTAAAACTTCTGTAAGTATAATGGTTTCTGAGATTATCCCATAACAAGGTGTTAGGTCAAAGGTCAAGGTCAACATACAAATTTGACCTTGAGGTTTTTTTCAAAGATACATGAATTGATGATGATTGGTGAAGATCCTAGGTCTCTACAACTTACGGTTTCTGAGTTTTGGTGGTCCACCGACACCAGTTAATTTTCATAGGGGCATAACCCTACCAATGAGTCGTTGAATCTTTTCGATCCAAATGTAACGAAGAACCGAGCTCTGGTCCTGAACAAATTTCAGCCTTTGTTTTTTTTCTACCTATTACGGTTACGGTGTTGGAACGATAACAAGGTTTTTTGGTTTCGGAGGGATTACTCCGAACCGACAAAATATTTCGACTCACAGGGTGAGTTCAGGATAGGTATTCATGACAACGATACAAAGTGTGAATATGAAAGCGATACGTCTTACGGTTAACGCGGATAAATTTGTCAAAGTTTGGCGGAAGAATAATAATAAACAGAAGAAATACAGTAAGGTCTTTCCCTTTTGTAAAAGGAAAGACCTTAATAATAAACAGAAGAAATACAGTAAGGTCTTTCCCTTTAGTAAAAGGAAAGACCTTAATAATAAACAGAAGAAATACAGTAAGGTCTTTCCCTTTAGAAAAAGGAAAGACCTTAATAAACAGAAGAAATACAGTAAGGTCTTTCCCTTTAGTAAAAGGAAAGACCTTAATTAAACTGTCAATTGTTCTTGAACAATTGAGAGGTCTTTCCTTTTTTAATGTAAAATACATGTCCCAATAGACGTAGAATGTATTGAAAAGCTTTAAAACACACTGAAAATCCTTTAAATAAGGTTAAAAACACTAAATTCGCTATATGGGACATGACCTTGACCTTTGATCTTTTGACCTTTGTCAAGGTCATAAGTCCTCAATGTCATTGCTGAAGACCCCATGGGTCTAGGACCTTTGGTTATATAGTAAAAGCTGATTTTGTGTTTTCAGAAACCTAAAACAGGGTTATGCCCCTTATAGAAAGGTCAAATCTCTTTGGTCAAAATGTAACAAAGTTGCGCCATAATGATCCAAACATTTTCCACTATTTAAAACTTCTGTAAGTATAAAGGTTCCTGAGATTATCCCATAACAAGGTGTTAGGTCAAAGGTCAAGGTCAACATACAAATTTGACCTTGAGGTATTTTTCAAAGATACATAAATTGATGATGATTGGTGAAGATCCTAGGTGTCTACGACTTACGGTTTCTGAGTTTTCGTGTCCAACCGACACCGGTTAATTTTCATAGGGGCATAACCCTACCAATGAGTCGTTGAATCTTTTCGATCCAAATGTAACGAAGAACCGGGGTCAGGTCCTGAACAAATTTCACCCTTCGTTTTTTTTCTACCTATTACGGTTATGGTGTTGGAACGATAACAAGGTTTTGGGGTTTCGGAGGGATTACTCCGAACCGACAAAATATTTCGACTCACAGGGTGAGTTCAGGATAGGTATTCATGACACCGATACAAAGTTTGAATATGAAAGCGACACGTCTTACGGTTAACGCGGATAAATTTGTCAAAGTTTGGCGGAAGAATAATAATAATAATTAAACTGTCAATTGTTCTTGAACAATTGAGAGGTCTTTCCTTTTGTAATGTAAAATACATGTTCCAACAGACGTAGAATGTATTGAAAAGGTCAACGTCAACCTTAAAACGCTCGAAAACACACTAAAAATCCTTTATATAAGGTTAAAAACACTAAATTCGCTATCTGGACATGACCTTGACCTTTGACCTTTTGACCTTTGTCAAGGTCATTAGTCCCCAATGCCATTATAGAAGACCCCAAGGGTCTAGGACCTTTGGTTATATAGTAAAAGCTGATTTTGTCTTTTCAGAAACCTAAAACAGGGGTTATGCCCCTTATAGAAAGGTCAAATCTCTTCGGTCAAAATGTAACAAAGTTGCGCCGTAATGACCTTAACATTTTCCACTATTTAAAACTTCTGTAAGTATAATGGTTTCTGAGATTATCCCATAACAAGGTGTTAGGTCAAAGGTCAAGGTCAACATACAAATTTGACCTTGAGGTATTTTTCAAAGATGCATGAATTGATGATGATTGGTGAAGATCCTAGGTGTCTACGACTTACGGTTTCTGAGTTTTGGTGACCAACCGACATCGGTTAATTTTCATAGGGGCATAACCCTACCAATGAGTCGTTGAATCTTTTCGATCCAAATGTAACGAAGAACCGGGGTCTGGTCCTTAACAGATTTCACCCTTTGTTTTTTTTCTACCTATTACGGTTACGGTGTTGGAACGATAACAAGGTTTTTGGGTTTCGGAGGGATTACTCCGAACCGACAAAATATTTCGACTCACAGGTGAGTTCCATATAGGTATTCATGACACCGATACAAAGTGTGAATATGAAAGCGACACGTCTTACGGTTAACGCGGCTAAATTTGTCAAAGTTTGGCGGAAAAAGAATAATAATAATAATAATAATAATAAACAGAAGAAATACAGTAAGGTCTTTCCCTTTTGTAAAAGGAAAGACCTTAATTAAAATGTCAATTGTTCTTGAACAATTGAGAGGTCTTTCCTTTTCGAAATGTAAAGTACATGTTCAAATAGGCGTATAATGCATTGAAAAGCTCTCAAACAGACATAAAACCGTTAAAAAATGACAAAAACAACAAATTCGATAATTTGGACATAACCTTGACTTTTGACCTTGTAACCTTTGTGAAGGTCATTGGTCCACAATGTCATTGTAAAAGACCCCATGGGTCTAGGACTTTTCGTTCAAGAGTTAAAGCTAATTTTACCTTTTCAGAAACCGTAAACGGCGGTTATGCCCCTTAAGAATATGTCAAATCCTTTCGGTCAAAATGTAAAAAAGTTGTGCCTCAGTCACCTTAACATTTTTCACTGTTTACTATTTCTGTAAGATTAACCGCTTTTGAGATATCGACTAAAAAGTTGAAAGGTCAAAGGTCAAGGTCAACCTTAAAAACATTTAAAACACACTAAAAATACTTAAAATAAGATCAAAAACACATAATTCGCTATCTGGGACATGACCTTGACCTTTGACCTTGTGACCTTTGTCAAGGTCATTAGTCCACAATGTCATTGCTGAAGACCCCATGGGTCTAGGACCTTTGATTATATAGTAAAAGCTGATTTTGTCTTTTCAGAAACCTAAATCAGGGGTTATGCCCCTTACAGAAAGGTCAAATCTCTTCGATCAAAATGTAACAAAATTGCGCCTTAATTACCCAAACATTTTCCACTATTCAAAACTTCTATAAGTATATTGGTTTCTGAGATTATCCCATAACAAGGTGTAAGGTCAAAGGTCAAGGTCAACATACACATTTGACCTTGAGGTATTTTTCAAAGTCACATGAATTGATGATGAATGGTGAAGATCCTAGGTGTCTACGACTTACGGTTTCTGAGTTTTGGTGGTCAACCGACACCGGTTAATTTTCATAGGGGCATAACCCTACCAATGAGTCGTTGAAACCTTTCGATCTAAATGTAACGAAGAACCGGGGTCTGGTCCTGAACAAATTTCACCCTTCGCTTTTTTTCTACCTCTTACGGTTACGGTGTTTGAACGATAACAAGGTTTTTTGGTTTCGGAGGGATTACTCCGAACCGACAAAATATTTCGACTCACAGGGTGAGTTCCGGATAGGTATTCATGACACCGATACAAAGTGTGAACATGAAAGCGACACGTCTTACGGTTAACGCGGATAAATTTGTCAAAGTTTGGCGGAAGAATAATAATAATAATTAAAATGTCAATTGTTCTTGAACAATTGAGAGGTCTTTCCTTTTCGAAATGTAAAGTACATGTTCCAATAGGCATAGAATGCATTGAAAAGCTCTCAAACACACACAAAACCGTTAAAAAATGACAAAAACAACAAATTCGATAATTTGGACATGACCTTGGCTTTTGACCTTGTAACCTTTGTGAAGGTCATTTGTCAACAATGTCATTGTAAAAGAACCCATGGGTCTAGGACTTTTCGTTCAAGGGTTAAAGCTAATTTTACCTTTTCAGAAACCGTTAACGGGGTTATGCCCCTTAAGAATATGTCAAATCCTTTTGGTCAAAATGTTAAAAAAGTTGTGCCTCAGTCACCTAAACATTTTTCACTGTTTACTATTTCTGTAAGATTAACTGTTTTTGAGATATCGACTAACAAGTTGAAAGGTCAAAGGTCAAGGTCAACCTTAAAAACATTTAAAACACACTAAAAATCATCAAACTAAGGTCAAAAACACATAATTCGCTATCTGGGACATGACCTTGACCTTTGACCTTGTGACCTTTGTCAAGGTCATTAGTCCCCAATGTCATTGCTGAAGACCCCATGGGTCTAGGACCTTTGGTTATGTAGTAAAAGCTGATTTTCTCTTTTCAGAAACCTAAATCAGGGGTTATGCCCCTTACAGAAAGGTCAAATCTCTTTGGTCAAAATGTAACAAAGTTGCGCATAAATGACCCAAACATTTTCCACTATTCAAAACTTCTCTAAGTATAATGGTTTCTGAGATTATCCCATAACAAGGTGTTAGGTCAAAGGTCAAGGTCAACATACAAATTTGACCTTGAGGTATTTTTCAAAGATACATGAATTGATGATGATTGGTGAAGATCCTAGGTGTCTACGACTTATGGTTTCTGAGTTTTGGTGGCCAACCGACACCGGTTAATTTTGATAGGGGCATAACCCTACCAATGAGTCGTTGAATCTTTTCGATCCAAATGTAACGAAGAACCGGGGTCTGGTCCTGAACAAATTTCACCCTTTGTTTTTTTTCTACCTATTACGGTTACGGTGTTGGAACGATAACAAGGTTTTTTGGTTTCGGAGGGATTACTCCGAACCGACAAAATATTTCGACTAACAGGGTGAGTTCCGGATAGGTATTCATGACACCGATACAAAGTGAGAACATGAAAGCGACACGTCTTACGGTTTAGGCTGCTAACTTCGTCAAAGTTTGGCGGAAAAAGAATAATAATAAACAGAAGAAATACAGTAAGGTCTTTCCTTATAGAAAAAGGAAAGACCTTAATTAAACTGTCAATTGTTCTTGAACAATTGAGAGGTCTTTCCTTTTGTAATGTAAAATGCATGTTCCAACAGACATAGAATGTATTGAAAAGGTCAAGGTCAACCTTAAAAAGCTTGAAAACACACTAAAAATCCTTTATATAAGGTTAAAAACACTAAATTCGCTATTTGGGACATGACCTTGACCTTAGACCTTTTGACCTTTTTCAAGGTCATTAGTCCCCAATGCCATTACTGAAGACCCCAAGGGTCTAGGACCTTTGGTTGTATAGAAAAAGCTGATTTTGTCTTTTCAGAAACCTAAAACAGGCTTTATGCCCCTTAAAAAAAGGTCAAATCTCTTTGGTCAAAACGTAACAAAGTTGCGCGGTAATGACCCAAACATTTTCCACTATTTAAAACTTCTGTAAGTATAATGGTTGCTGAGATTATTCCATAACAAGGTGTAAGGTCAAAGGTCAAGGTCAACATACAAATTTGACCTTGAGATATTTTTCGAAGATACATGAATTGATGATGAATGGTGAAGATCCTAGGTCTCTACGACTTACGGTTTCTGAGTTTTGGTGGTCAACCGACACCGGTTAATTTTCAGAGGGGCATAACCCTACCAATGAGTCGTTGAATCTTTTCGATCCAAATGTAACGAAGAACCGGGGTCTGGTCCTGAACAAATTTCACCCTTTGTTTTTTTTCTACCTATTATGGTTACGGTGTTGGAACGATAACAAGGTTTTTTGGTTTCGGAGGGATTACTCCGAACCGACAAAATATTTCGACTAACAGGGTGAGTTCCAGATAGGTATTCATGACACACCGATACAAAGTGTGAACATGAAAGCGACACGTCTTACGGTTTAGGCTGCTAACTTCTTCAAAGTTTGGCGGAAGAATAATAATAATAATAATAATAATAATAATAATAATAATAAACAGAAGAAATACAGTAAGGTCTTTCCCTTTTGTAAAAGGAAAGACCTTAATAATAATAATAATAATAAACAGAAGAAATACAGTAAGGTCTTTCCCTTTAGAAAAAGGAAAGACCTTAATTAAAAATCAATTGTTCAGAGAACAATTGAAGGTCTTTCCATCAAAACAATGTATTTTGATATGAAAAGTTGTGAAACTAAGTTTAAAATGTCATTTCAATCGTCAAATGATAGCTCCTAGTAAGCTGATTCCAAAAATATATTGTTTCCATACATTTTTTTTAAATAAGGGAGATAATTTGTTACTTCCGGTTTGAAAAAGTGTACTTCCGATTATATTTGAATATTTACTTGACACTGATTCCAAAAATATCTGGTTCTATATACTTTTATATTAATAAAGTACAAAAAAATAGCTATTTCCGGTTTACAAAAAGTCACTTCCGGTTGTTTTTTTTCAAGGTTAAATGGTTTGATACCTTTTTCTAAAAGTTGTATATCTTTATCATGTATACATATAGAATAAAAGCAAAGGTCAAAATCTAGAACGTCAAATTAAGCTATGACCTTGAGATCAATTTCAAGGTCATAAACCAAGGACCTCAAATCAAAAGACCATAGGTCTTAATTATATTTAGTTAATGAGTTATATCACCAAACGCGTATTTTTAAATACAAGAGGGGAGAAAAAAACCTTTTACATTCAACGTACGCTTGCAATCAAAATTTACATCTTACGACATGTCGCAACTAACAATTTAGTAAAAATAGTTTGTTGATATCTTATACAGTCTTTGGATATAAGTGAAAATAAGCCAAATTCAAATATTAGAATATGACCTTGACCTTTGACCTTGACCTAATTTTCATTTTTTGGGACCAAGGACCTCAAATCAAAAGATCCTAGGTCTCTATCACTTATGATTTATAAGATAGAAATTCATATCACTTATATCAGATGCATAAGGGGAAATAACTCTCATATGGAGCGGTCATATCGCTTCGGTCAAAATAGGACAAATCATGCGAAGGATATAACGAGCAATTTTGTAAAATAAATTTGTCATAATCTTTTACGGTTGCGAAGGAGATGCGATAACAAGGAAAACAGTGTTTGGGGAGATAACTCCTACAAAGAAAAGTATTCGTTTACGCAGGGTAAATTTCAAAAGCGCATAAACTGTTCCATATCATATACAAAATATCTAAGCGACATATTGCGAAACAAATGTTTATCGCAAGAACAAAATTAGGCGGAAGAAAAAAAAAAAATAATCAGAAGAAAAACAATAGGTCTTTCCACAGAAAAGTGGAAAGACCTAATAATAAACAGAAGAAATACAGTAAGGTCTTTCCCTTTTGTAAAAGGAAAGACCTTAATAATAAACAGAAGAAATACAGTAAGGTCTTTCCTTATAGAAAAAGGAAAGACCTTAAATATAAATCAATTGCTTTTAAAAAGCAATTGTAGGGGGTCTTTCCCCCTGTAAAATTAATTGAATTGGGGGGTGTTTGTTTGTTTGTTTGTTTGTTTGTTTCTGTATGGGGTCTATATTATTGTTACCGGAGAAGTTTCATGTTTAGTTTGGAAAGTTTTTCTTTTATTTTAGGTACAGCGCGAGCGCCACATCACGTGACACGGGTTTATAATAACGAAAAGATAGTCTTTTTATTTCTTTTTAGGTGGGGACGTTAAACAGACAACATCTATAGCCTTCATGCAGGAACTTCTTAGGAAGAAAGATAAGAAGTTAGCAATATCCTTTAACTCTACTTTCCGCTATATAGATGATGTTCTTTCACTAAACAATTCAAAATTTGGTGACTATGTGGAACGCATCTATCCAATCGAACTAGAGATAAAGGATACTACAGATACAGTTAAGTCGGCTTCATATCTTGACTTACATCTAGAAATTGACAATGAGGGTCGGTTGAAAACAAAACTTTACGACAAAAGAGATGATTTCAGCTTTCCAATTGTGAACTTTCCATTTCTAAGTAGCAACATTCCAGCAGCACCTGCATACGGGGTATATATCTCCCAATTGATACGATATTCCCGTGCTTGCATTTCCTATCATGATTTTCTTGATAGAGGTTTGCTGCTCACAAGGAAGCTATTAAACCAAGAGTTCCAAATGGTGAAGTTGAAATCATCCCTTCGTAAATTTTACGGACGCCATCACGAGTTGGTTGACCGTTATGGAATAACCGTTTCACAAATGATATCGGATATGTTCCTTACGTCGTAACTACAATCCCCTTCCCTTTCATGAATATGACCTACCGAATTAGACTATTTACCGGATTTGTAATCACTTAAGCAACACGACGGGTGCCACATGTGGAGCAGGATCTGCTTACCCTTCCGGAGCACCTGAGATCACCCCTAGTTTTTGGTGGGGTTCGTGTTGTTTATTCTTTAGTTTTCTATGTTGTGTCGTGTGTACTATTGTTTTTCTGTTTGTCTTTTTTATTTTTGGCCATGGCGTTGTCAGTTTGTTTTGGATTTATGAGTTTGACTGTCCCTTTGGTATCTTTCGTCCCTCTTCTATAGAGATGGAATGTACACAATGTAATTTCTTTTGTCATTGTAGGAAATTGACATTTTGATGACAGTTCACAAGTAGTGCATGTTTTGGATTTAATTGATCCGGTGTAACTTTAAAACACATTTATTGATTATTTTCTGATAATGTACATTTTTCAGCACCTGTTTGTAACACAGATTAGTATTTCAAACTCGGAGCGGACATTTTATTGTAGGTTTTTACTGAGATTTACGGACCTAGCAAGCTATTTTTACGGCATTGCCATTTCTTTTCTCTAGGAAAAGCTTTGAGAGATATCTGCACCAAGTTTTTTTATAAACGTTTAGTACATGTATGCCCTGCTGACTGCAAATTTTGAGGTCGATTGTACTTGTAGTTTCAGAGAACATGTGGATTTTTTTTCAGAAGTGACGTAAGAACAATATTAAATTTCAATTTTTCTTGAATAATTGAGAGTTTGTTCCTTCAATAAACTGTCATGATTAAACAGTCATACAGATTGATTGATTGATTGATTGATTGATTGATTGATTGATTGATAAGTTGGTTAGTTGGTTGGTTGGTTGGTTGATTGGTTGGTTGGTTAAACACGTTGGATAGGGTCAATTGAAACACGGAAAAAGAAACAAAGAAGATCTTGGACCCTATATTAAACACATGAGACGGAAACATGATTGATTGATCATGATCATGATTGATTGATTAGTTGATTGATTGATTAATTGATTAGTTGATTGGTTGGTTGGTTAAACACGTTGGATAGGG
Source organism: Mytilus edulis (assembly GCA_019925275.1). Classification (NCBI taxonomy): domain Eukaryota; kingdom Metazoa; phylum Mollusca; class Bivalvia; order Mytilida; family Mytilidae; genus Mytilus; species Mytilus edulis. The sequence continues at coordinate 65,843,835 of CM034361.1, read as the reverse complement.
TCAATTGAAACACGGAAAAAGAAACAAAGAAGATCTTGGACCCTATATTAAACACGTGAGACGGAAACATGATTGATTGATCATGATCATGATTGATTGATTGGTTGATTGATTGATTGATTAATTGATTAGTTGGTTGGTTGGTTGGTTGGTTGGTTGGTTGGTTGGTTAAACACGTTGGATAGGGTCAATTGAAACACGGAAAAAGAAACAAAGAAGATCTTGGACCCTATATTAAACACATGAGACGGAAACATGATTGATTGATCATGATCATGATCATGATTGATTGATTGATTGATTGGTTGATTGATTGATTGATTGATTAGTTGGTTGGTTGGTTGGTTGGTTGGTTGGTTAAACACATTGGATTGGGTCAATTGAAACACGGAAAAAGACACAAAGAAGATCTTGGACCCTATATTAAACACATGAGACGGAAACATGATTGGTTGATCATGATCATGATTGATTGATTGATTGATTGGTTGATTGGTTGGTTGAACCCTATAAGAAACACATGAGACGGAAACATGATTGATTGATTGATCATGATCATTATTGGTTGATTGATCATGATCATGATTGATTGATTGATTGATTGATTGATTGGTTGGTTGGTTGGTTGGTTGGTATGTTGGTTGGTTGGTTGAAATTCAAACACACATAAAACTGTTTAAATAGTGCCAAAACCACATAATTTGATGACCTTGACCTTTGACCTTGTAACCTTCGTCAAGGTCATTGCTCCACAAGGTCATTGCAAAAGACCCTATGGGTCAAGGACCTTTTGTTTAAGAGTTTTGCCTAAAAATGGCCTTTTAAAAACCATCGATGGGAGTTATGTCCCTTACATGATGGTAAAATCAATATAGTCATAATGTAAAAAAAGTTGCCCCTTGAAGTACCAAGCATTTTTCACTGCTTAATTTTTTTGTATCTATAACCGTTCAAGAGTTATAGGGAAATCAAAGACATATGAAAATCTAAAATATGACCTTGACCTTTGACCTTGACCTAATTTTCTAAGTTAGGAATCAGGGGACTCAAATAAAAACATTCCAGGGTTATACGGTTAACGGTTTATGAGTTAAAAAAACATACCGACAAATTTATTCCGAAAAGATAGATAACTCCTATAAAATTTCTTCGAATCGCTTCGATCCAAATACGCCAAAAATTACTGAGGATGTAACGAACAATTTTGTAAAATAAATTTGTCATAATCTTTAACGGTTGCGAAGGAGATGCCATAACAAGGAAAACAGTGTTTGGGGAGATAACTCCTACAAAGAAAAGTATTCGTTTACGCAGGGTAAATTTCAAAAGCGCATAAACTGTTCGATATCATATACAAAATATCTAAGCGACATATTGCGAAACAAATGTTTATCGCAAGAACAAAATTAGGCGGAAGAAAGAAAAAAAAATAATCAGAAGAAAAACAATAGGTCTTTCCACAGAAAAGTGGAAAGACCTAATAATAATAATAATAATAATAATAATAATAATCAGAAGAAATACAGTAAGGTCTTTCCCTTTAGTAAAAGGAAAGACCTTAATAATGGATTATTTAAGGTTCTCTCATTAAAATATTCAACATAATAATTCTTTATTTGCAAAACAAACAAAAAACAATTTTGATTATGGCAAATACATAAACAAAACAAACATCATGAAAAATTGTAAAGTTAAATTAAGTGTAATATTTCCAAAATAAATTCAACATCATGTCAGCTCATCGGGTTAATTTAATTAGCCGGCTATCGTTGCCTCTACCAATTATTTCACAACACATTTTACACTAATAATTCATACTTTTTATACTGATTCAGAAGCGTTGCCTATGTAGTTTATTTATTATAAAAGTTGTAGGTCAATTGGTCATTATCAAACACTACAGGAAATTAAACCATGTATAAATTTGTCTTTGGTATACACTTCTATATACTATACTGAGTAATATAAGTTCAGCAGCGCATATTTTAATATATTTCAACAAAAAAACAATACATATTGTCTGTGTGTGTGTTATAAGTATGCAAGTGATCTAATTATTACAGGAAAGAAATGGAACCATAATGCGTGATTTTCTTTACTTGAAAATGGAAAAACTTGACAGAAATTAAGATAGATTTGACTTGAATGTATCTGTTGTTTAACCTTTTTGTAAAGCAGTATATTTTGAATTTGTTAATAGTATATATAATGCGACGTAGGTAAAGATTTTTCTTTATAAAATATTATCATTTCCAATTTTGATGAAAACACATTATGTGGTCAAGAGGATAGCGTTGAAAAACTAAAAAAATGTTTGCACTTCGCCATTTTTTAAGTTAAATGGTCAGTTTCATTTGGCCTTATTAACATTTTTTTAGTCGAGCGTCACTGATGAGTCTTTTGTAGACGAAATACCCGTCTGTCGTAAATGTAAAATTTCAATCCTGGTATTTATGATGAGTTTATTTACCATATTTACAAATATCTTTCTAATAAATATACCTACCGAGCTATACACTGGCTGTTGGAGCTTTTAATCTTGGTTGCAGTATTGAAAATAAATTGTAAAAATTAAACAATGTTACTTTTCTTATAAGAGGATTTACGTATTCAGCTTCTTTTTTTTAGAGTGAATGGCAATATATTTGTTGTTTTTTTAAACAAATACATGACAGGGTGCTGCCTGACCTAAAGTGAGGGGTATCTCCAGTCAGTGATTTCCTTTATAGTATATAATAAAAAAAAAAAAAAATCCCACAAACGGGGGACCCGGGCCCGCCCCCCCCCCCCCCCCCCCCAAAATGGAACCGCCTATACCAACCGATTTATACACTAGCTGTTGGCGATTTTAATCTTGGTGTTATTTAACATTTGCAGCTATTGAGAATAAATTGTAAAATATGAAACAATATTACTTTTCCTAAAAGAGGATTTACGTATTCAGCTTCGTTTTTCGAGTGAATGGCAATATATATATATATATTTTGTAACAAATACAGGACATGGTTCTGCCTGACCTAAAGTGGGGGGTCTCTCAAGTCAGTGAATCCTTATATAGTATATAATCAATAAAAAAAATCCCACGAAAGGGGGACCCTCGCCCCCCCCCCCCCCCCCCACTGGATCTATACTAACCGAGCTAAACACTAGCTGTCGGTGCTTTTAATCTTGGTGTTATTTAACATTTGCAGCTATTGAAAATAAATTGTAAAAATGAAACAGTATAACTTTTCTTAAAAGAGGTTTAAGTATTTAGCTTCGTTTTTAGAGTGAATGGCAATATATTTGTTTTTTTTTTAACAAATACATGACAGGGTGCTGACTGACCTAAGGTGGGTGGGGATCTTTCAAGTCAGTGATTCCCTATATAGTATATAATCACTAAAAAAAATCCCACGAGAGGGGGACACGTAACCCCCCCCCCCCCCAACTGGATCCGCCTATACCAACCGAACTATACACTAGCTGTTGGCGCTTTTAATCTTGGTGTTATGTAACATTTGCAGCTATTGAGAATAAGTAAAAGAGACAACGACTCGAAAACAAGCAGACGATAGACGAAGGCAATTGGGTCTTCAACGCGGCGAGAATTCCACGCAAAATACGGATATAACAGAAAATGTTCTATAATTGCCGATCCGACACATGTATTGTAACTATCCATGCACCCATCGATTGAATCGAAAGACTCGACGTACGACCCTCGACAATAAACCAACACATGCGAAATGTATATACGTAACAATTTATAAAATGCCCCGATGTGACACTATGTGAAACAATAGCCTAGAGTATGTTAAAACAAGAACAAAACAAAAAACCTAATTTGACAGAAAGCAACCATCGCATCCCTGAAAAATAACTTTCAATTCAGAAACTCAAATTTATTACGATCTTAGAAATCTTAGAATTCATGGTTATAAAGCTGAAGAGAAATGTTTAAGCAAACTGAGCACTATGAGGTTTTGATTTTTTATAAGTATCAACTGCAATTTCAAGCTTATTGTATGACCTCACTTTCATCGAAGGGTATATTAATTTATCGCCTACAGGTTCGTTCGTCTACCCGTTCGTCTGTTCGTCAAGCTATAGATTGGTTTGTCTGGCTATCACCTCGTACAGTTTTTGAGTTGCAACTGAAACATTTTAAGTCAAATATCCTCAAAATTCAAGGTAGTTTGATACATTTTATTATAAAATGCAGAGAGAGATCATGGTTTGTCCTGCTTCTTCTTCCGACATTTTTTTAACTATAAAGGAGTAGGTTCAGTAAGACCCCCTTTTGGCCCCAAAATGTAGCAGTTTAAGAAAATTGTGAAAATGTAATAATAATCGTGTCAAAAATATCGCTCTAATATATATTTTGCCAACCTGGCAGTCAGCACTGTTCTTCTTTATAATTCTTAAATGTATCACCATACGCGACATGCGTTGCGGTAGACATAAAACTTTTTCATGGGCGCCCGAACGTGTCCGTGTTTCTGTCCAGCCACCTCTCATGTAAATGCTTGTCATTTGTGAATCAAACTTATATCAGAGATGAATCGTTACAAATGGCCAGTATTGAATTTCAACATTTTTTAAAATATTCGATCTCTCTTTTGCACCGATTATTATTACTATTATCATCATTATTATTATAAACCTCTACTGTTCGCTATTTATATACACATGTTATAAATTGTCATAATAATTGTTGTTCCCTGCAAATAGGCTGCTGTCGTTTTCATCTGGCGCAGAAATAACTGGTGTGTGTGTGGGGGGGGGGGTCCAGTCTGTGTGGCTAGTAGAGAGAAAACTCAAGTGAAATTGGTAAATGGCTATCGCAGTTTTGCGGTGACCATTCCTTCCCCAATGAAATCGAGGATTGCTTCACGTTTGACATTATGTCTGACGCTCGAATCCGTCATCCATGCATTCTAAGATGTTGTACTTATATATGCTGAACTTCAAGTTAGCCATCTTATTGCTGGTCGGCTGCACGCGTTGAAAACTGTAAGAATAACGGTGCAGATTTTCATGGATGTAAACAGAGTGCTTTTATCTTAATTTTGCTAGCATTTTTTTAAACAGGTATACCATTGGCATTGTCCCACGTTAGGGCGATGGTTGGGATCCCGCTAACATGTTTAACCCCGAAACATTATGTAATGTGCCTGTCCCAAGTCAGGAGCTTGTTATTCAATGGTTGTCGTTTGTTTATGTGTTTCACATTTGTTTTTCGTTCATTTATTGCACAAAAATTAAGCCGTACGTTTTCTCGTTTGATTTTTTTTACATTGTCAGATAGGGACCTTTTTTAAGCTGATTATGAGGCATCGACTTTGCTCATTGTCGAAGGCCAAATGGTGACCCATAGTTGTTAATTTCTGTGTCATTTTTGTCTTTTGTGGGAGTTGTTTCATTGGCAACCATACCACATCTAAATTCTTTTTTATAATCCTGCTCGGAAGCCTACTTTCACCTCCTCTTGAGTATGTTACAACAGTTATATACATGTAATGATTGACAATTTACAACTTATTTACTGGCTAACGGAAGAGATTTATAATGATCAAAACGACCCTGTAAGTAACATGTACACAAACAACGCAAATGAAACACAAATTCGGCAAAAAAGAAATAAAAAAAAAATCAGCGCAAAAGAAATGCAGATCAGACCTGTGCAAATGATGAGTAATCAATGATTGCGTTAAATTAGAATTTGAATGTTATGGTCCCATATCATGGTTTAAAAGAATTAGGGACCAAAAACAGGCCATAATAAGCAAAACAACTTTTTTCTGGTTTCCGGACAATAATTTGTGTAAAAGTGTATTGATTTCTATAAAATTATACTACAAATATTTGCACAACGGAGGGAGGGTTTGGTTTTATTTTGTTGGTTATAGCTCAAACCGTTCAGGAGTAAAGTGCAAACAAGAATGTAAACACAATACACGGATGCCTAACTCGCACTATCATTATCTATTTTCAGTAGATAGTGAAATTGGGGCCAAAACTCTAATTTGGCATTAAAATAACAAATATCATAGTATAGGGAAAATGTTACTTAGTTTCGAGTTGATTGGACTTCAACTTCATAAAAAAAACTACCTTGACCAAAAACTTTAACCTAAAGCGGGACAGACGGACGACGAACAGACGAACGGACGCACAAAGCAGAAAACATAATGCCCCCCTGCTAGCGTTGGTGAAGAATACAAATGGGTATTTTTAATGATTTTCGGAATATCATAAAATTGAGAATGGAAATGGAGAATGTGTCAAAGAGACAACAACCCGCCCAAATAAAAAACAACAGCAGAGGGTCACCAACAGGTCTTCAATGTAGCGAGAAATTCCCGCACCCGGAGGCGTCCTTCAGCTGGCCCCTAAACAAATATATACTAGTCCAGTGATAATGAACGCCATACTAATTTCCAAATTGTACACAAGAAACTAAAATTAAAATAATACAAGACTTAACAAAGGCCAGAGGCTCCTGACTTGGGACAGGTGCAAACATGCGGCGGGGTTAAACATGTTTGTGAGATCTCAACCCTCCCCCTATACCTCTAACCAATGTAGTAAAGTAAACGCATAACAATACGCACACTAAAATTCAGTTCAAGAGAAATCCGAGTCTGATGTCAGAAGATGTAACCAAAGAAAATAAACAAAATGACAATAATACATAAATAACAACAGACTACTAGCAGTTAACTGACATGCCAGCTCCAGACTTCAACTAAACTGACTGAAAGATTATGATTTCATCATATGAACATCAGGCACAATCCTTCCCGTTAGGGGTTTAGTATCATACCATCATAACATATATGAGAAGAACATAACCCGTGTCATGCCAACAACTGTTTTTAGAATAAATGTGTTTAGTTCCGATGCAAAGACCTTATCAGTGACTCAATATTAACGCCAAAATATGCAATCTTTAATGACTTGACAACAGTATCGTAATTATATCCCTTCTTAATAAGTCTATTCAAAGGTTTTGTAAGTTTCTGAGGTGAATACTGACACCTTTGTGCTTTATAAAGAATATTACCATAAAAAATTGGATGTGAAATACCTGAACGTATTAAAAGTCTGCATGTTGAGCTATATTTACGAATAATGTCTTTATACCGATGATAAAATTTAGTAAATGTTTTGACTAGTTTGTGATATCGAAAACCCTGGTGTAATAATTTTTCAGTAATACATAAATTTCTCTCGTTAAAATCTAAAACATTGTTACGTACACGAGCGAATCGTACAAGTTGAGATATATAAACACCGTAAGATGGTGACAAGGGAACGTCACCATCTAAAAACGGATAATTAACGATAGGAAATGAAAAATCATCCCTTTTATCATAAATTTTAGTATTCAGCTTTCCATTAGTGATATAGATATCAAGATCGAGAAAAGGGCAGTGGTCATTGTTAGTATTAGCTTTATTTAAAGTAAGTTCAACAGGATAAATTTCATTAATATACATACTGAAGTCGTCATTATTGAGAGCCAAAATATCATCCAAATATTTAAAAGTATTATTAAATTTGTTTATCAGATGTTGTTTCGATGGGTCTTTGCTTATTTTTGTCATAAATTGTATACTAGTTATAATATCTATAATTTAAAGCACAAGATTCATAAGACCCAGAGGCCCCCTCCCCCTTTTTGTGGAACAAAATGGTTGATTGTATAGGGAATCACTGAATCATGACTGGAGCACCCCCTTTTAGGTCAGTCGACGGGCCCCTCCTTATGAAAAATTATGCATGGATCCGCCACTGAGGTTTCATTTCACAAAAGAAAGGTTGGGTCGATTTAGGGGTTAAGGATATATTGCTTAAAATTGTTATAATAATAGAGGCCAAAACAAGACTTTTTGAATATTTTGTAAAACCTAGATAGTTATTAATCAAAGAAACAAAAACCCTTTACTTCTCCGAAATCATTCCAACTGAAAATGTCAGTTTAGTTGTATACATAGAGATGAACGCGTTACGGACATAATTTTGCATTTACCAATCAATACATGTTGAGTTGTTCTTTTCATATTATTTCACTAACTGTTTTTCAATTTTCACTGAAGTTATATTAAATATATATATATATATATGTTCGTGTTTCTAAATTCATGTCTTTAATGTGTAAAGATGTTTAGTAACTTTTTATCACAGTAGTATTGTCAGTTTAACTATTTTGGTTAATCTTTGGTGATGTATTTTTTTCCTTTAAGTTAAAGGTATATTAGAGTAATATGATCTCTTTTTAAAAATGCATCAATATACTTTTCTATTGAACCGTCTAAAATATATTATAAGCTTATATTTCACATTCACCTTTTAAATAGTTTCAATACATCAGTTTTATTTAAAATTAAAGATAATTCTTCTTCTGAACCCCCCCCCCCCCCTTTTTTTTCTTTTTTTATATGTTGTATCGAAAAGAAAGGATCTGAATCAGAATTTACATTTACTCTCCGTAGACAAAAAGAAGACTACTGGATTAGACAATTGGGAAATGCAACACCGTATGGCTGCAATGACAAAATTGATGGTATAGGTATTCTATCTAGTCCTTCGTGTAACTCGGTGAATGTGATGAATATTTTCAGCTCGACTCCTCGACGTAGACGCAGTCATGGTCATCGTCATTATACATCATCTTCTCTGCATGATGTCTCTATTAATGACTTGCTGTCATTCATACAAAAGCCGTTAGGTATTCATCACATTCGCACGAAACTTTATTTATTACCCCTTTCAAAACTTCATTCTCTGTTCAATTTATGTTTGGAATCCACTGTTACAAACCCTCATTCAAACCAATACAAACTTCAAGCTATAATTTCGGATATTGCAAGTCACAGACTTTTCAAGCCAGTTCGCATTGGAAAAGATGAAAAAGAGAAAAGATCTTTTCTAAATCTTTCCTTTGCCAACAAAGGTCTCGATGGCGTCAACCTAGGCAATATCCTTCATCATAAAATAGTTCAATCGAAAATACCTTCTTATTTCAAAGACCAGTCTGTACCAATAATTTCTTATACCTATACCAAACCTATTGCAACTAAAATTTTCAATTACAAACGCGTTTTGCAGAATCTCGATATTGACGACTTCAAGTCTAAACCTCCTGATTGCACTTGTGCTAGTTCCCAATTCATTTATAATCCTGCTGGCCACGTTATTACCGGTGACCTTAACATTGTTAACAACACTTCTCTACGAAATGTGTTATCGAAAGGTCCGAAATATCGTGAGCCTAAATCCATCAATTGGAAATACAACTTTAAAATTTTGATGGACTCAGTCGAGGATTATGCCAGGCAATGGGCTAAACGTGAAAAGGAAGACGTAGACACTCTATCCGAATGGATTAAGACAGTGAGGTCGTTAATACAAATCAGAATCAAGAAACTGAATGGGTCCATCAATGCCCATGCTACGTCAATCTTTAAAGACCCAAATGTTGCTAAACACTTATCCGACCTCCATGATAAATATGTTGTTGTCCCCGCAGACAAAGCCCCAAATAATATCGTTTTTTGTCTGTAAAAGTCACTACATTAATTGCTTGATAAACGAATTAGGTATAGACAATTCACTTGGAAACTCAACATATACCCTCACGACACTTACCAAAGAGGAAATCCTGGATAATCATAGGTCTGTTCTTTGTTTCTTTGGTATTTCAACCAAAGATGAAGAACTGGATCTTCCATCACTGTATTGGATACCTAAACTACATAAGTGTCCTTACAAACAACGGTATATTGCTGGGTCTTCCAAGTGCTCCACGAAACCTCTTTCTAAATTATTAACATCTATTTTATCAGTAATCAAAGACGGGCTTCAAAGTTATTGTGAAACTGCCTATTCTAGAGGTGGCGTGAATCAGATGTGGATTCTTAAAAATTCCAAAGATCTCTTAGAGTACATACAATCTAACTCTCTTTCATCTTGTAACAGTATTAAAACATTTGACTTTTCTACTCTGTACACAAGTATTCCACATTCCAAACTAAAAGACAAATTGAAAGAGTTGGTATTACTTTGCTTCATAAAAAAGAATGGCCAACGTAGATACAAGTATCTTGTCTTAGGGAGGGATAAATCATACTTTGTAAAGAATCACTCTGATTCAAACAAAAAATTCTCTGAAACCGATATTATCAAGATGCTTGATTTCTTGATTGACAACATATTTGTAACGTTCGGAGGACGTGTTTTTCAACAGACTGTCGGCATCCCAATGGGAACAAACTGTGCCCCTCTACTTGCCGACTTGTTTCTTTATTATTATGAGGCTGACTTCATGCAGGAACTTCTTAGGAAGAAAGATAAGAAGTTAGCAATATCCTTTAACTTTACTTTCCGCTATATAGATGACGTTCTTTCACTAAACAATTCAAAATTTGGTGACTATGTGGAACGCATCTATCCCATCGAATTGGAGATAAAGGATACTACAGATACAGTTAAGTCGGCTTCATATCTTGACTTACATCTAGAAATTTACAATGAGGGTCGGTTGAAAACAAAACTTTACGACAAAAGAGATGATTTCAGCTTTCCAATTGTGAACTTTCCATTTCTAAGTAGCAACATTCCAGCAGCACCTGCATACGGGGTATATATCTCCCAGTTGATACGATATTCCCGTGCTTGCATTTCCTATCATGATTTTCTTGATAGAGGGTTACTGCTCACAAGGAAGCTATTAAACCAAGAGTTCCAAATGGTGAAGTTGAAATCATCCCTTCGTAAATTTTAAGGACGCCATCACGAGTTGGTTGACCGTTATGAAATAACCGTTTCACAAATGATATCGGATATGTTCCTTACGTCGTAACTACAATCCCCTTCCTTTTCATGAATGTGACCTACCGAATTAGACTATTTACCGGATTTGTAATCACATAAGCAACACGACGGGTGCCACATGTGGAGCAGGATCTGCTTACCCTTCCGGAGCACCTGAGATCATCCCTGGTTTTTGGTGGGGTTCGTGTTGTTTATTCTTTGGTTTTCTATGTTGTGTCATGTGTACTATTGTTTTTCTGTTTGTCTTTTTCATTTTTAGCCATGGCGTTGTCAGTTTGTTTAAGATGTATGAGTTTGACTGTCCCTTTGGTATCTTTCGTCCCTCTTTTATCTGTGATCATGTTTCATTGAATGCAGCTGTGTACCTAGTTGCATGGGGTTGATATAAATGACATGTTAATTTGAAGTTATGCAGTTACTGATAAGTTTCCTTGTCAATTTTACTGGATAATTTAAGAGTGTTCAGACTGGAGCGTTGTCAATGTGCACAACTTGTGTTTTTTAATTATAAAATTTCAATAGCAAGGTCAACATTCCAAAACTGAATGATTACCTTTGGAAGACAAAGGTTTAGTCGGAAGAATAGCCTGCTACAATACTGTTGTTTTTGGGAGAGGAGTCGTCAAAATTATAAAAGAGGATGTTTCAAATTCAGAGGCGGATTTAGAGGGGACCAGGGATCCCCCCGGGTTTCTTGGGGAAGTTTTGTTGATTACATAGGGAATCACTGAAGCATGACCAGAGCGGACACCCCCCTCTTAGGCAGTCACATACACACTTAGAACATTTCTGGATCCGTTATTTAAATTCCCTATTCTCATACTATATATTTTTCTTATCATGGAACTTAATGCATTAATTCCCAGAGGAAGGCTATAGGGATAGCTTGAATATGTCTTTCAAGCTTCATTAATATATGAAAAGGGTGGGAAATTTAAAACGGTCAGGGTTATTTCTAATTAACATGTCTGATGCTAGTATTTATCGTGTTGCGGTTAAAACCACATTTGTAAATGTGTCAGATGTTTCCGGCATTATTTGTAAATTTGCACCCATTTGACATCAAAAATAGACTGTAGGAATTCGCAAGTGTCGATAAGCTTTGTTTTAAAAATGTTTTAAGAGGGAATGGCAATGTAGCGCAAATCAGATCATTATATAGATGTAGGTCTCCATTTTTGTATATAAATATCTGGAAATATACATGGACATATATATCATGTTTAAACAAAAATATATATTAGAAAAGGGACAGGTTACAAGCAGATCCGGGTGGGTGGGTGGGTTGGGGCGACCGCCCCCTCCCATTTCCTGAAGAAAAGGGTTGATTATATAGGAAATCACTGAAGCATGACTAGAGGGGACCCCCCCCCCCTTTTAGGTCAGTCATTGCCCCAACCCCCTAATGAAAAGTTCTGGATCGCCACTGCAGGTATATGGAGTCTTAATGGCTGACATCTACCTCCAAATAAATGAACAAATTAAATTCAAGATTAAACGGCCTTTTGGGAATAACTTTTTTGAAATGCCTATTTATTTTGATATTTATAAACATCATACAATAATAATATTTCAATAAAATCTTACTCGCAATAGGGATTCCTTGAAAATAAAGAGAAATTATCTTTCAAATGACAGCACGCAGATCGACAGAATTTGATTGAAATTGTACATGTATCTATATACATGTATGTTTCTGTACGACTTCGTTATCGATCCGTAGCATACCACATCGTCTTGGTTATATGCATAATTGTGTAAATTATCTTTTTCATTTTAACCCGTTTGGTATTATGGTTTGCAAAAAAAGATTATCAGCTAATTAAACTACTTATTTGGGTTGTTTGGGCCGCTAATTTCGGCTTAAATTTTAATTAAAAATTACCAACTTTACTGCCAAAAAAAATGTAAAAATATATATATTATAAACACTGGACACTTTAAATTTGCAAAACACTCATTTGCAAATCCGCCACCGCCTCAAACAAGAGCTACAATGTCATGAATATAACCAAAATTTGCGGAATTACATGGGATTCAATAATTTCATTGGTTTTCTACTGTTACTATTATATTTATTTAGCTATTTGATTTATAAAAACATGGGATTTTCAATATCCCATGGGACAGGGCAAAATCCCATTTTTTTTATCCCATGGGATAATTGTAGTCCCATGGGATATTTGTTGTCCCATGGGACCAAAAAAATCCCATGGGACTTTAATTATCCCATGGGATTTTTAATATCCCATGGGACAAAATAAAATCCTATGGGATTAAAATTATAAATATATAGATATAAATATACAGTAATGTGAATGTAACAATAAATGCTGTTTGGTAGTAAAATGTTTTAAATGTATACAAGGTTTTTAATATTTATTAAATATACATGTACATATATTTAATATTTTTTTTCATTTTGTCACAAACATGTTTTTAATTTGTTTATATGACAATAAAGATTATTCTTATTTTGGAATGTATAGTAATATTTACAGTCAAAGAGTAAAGTCCTTTCACTGAAACAAAATGATGAAATGTCTAAATAAATGAAAAAATATTGTTTTGAAATCTTTGTCTTGTTTATTCTACTATGAAAAATAGAACTGAAAAAAATATATCATATTCTGACTGAATTGTTTACTCTTTTCACGAGGTTAGGTTTTCTTTGTTATAGTTTCATTGCAATACATGAATATGCAAACAATTTGAATTATATACATTTGATGTGTACATAATGGTATGCTTATATTTGCAAATTTATAATATAAACACTTTCTGTTAAAGTTTTTGTTTTCTTTTTTCCCAACTTGCTATGTACAATTATTCAGTCCACTATATAAGAGTCAAGTCAATAAATTATTTCATCCACCAGAATATTCCTGCAATTCTTAGACAAAACATTTTTTCAATCTGTTCTTCAAAGATCTTCCTCGTACATCTTTATTGGATGGAGCAATTCAAATGAGAAGACAAAGCAAGTTTATTTGGACAACTTACTAATATTTTGTTCATTCGTTCCTTCTTTCAATTGATAATTACATTGTTGCATTTATACGATCAAGTTCTTGTGCATCTATGATCGTGATGATATGACTCCTATTTGTTTATAGTCATTATGTTGAAATTTCCCCTTTCTAATAAATGTAGGAAAAAACACGTTCCATTTCAAATTAATAAAAAAAGTCGCACTATGAAGAAAAATATCAACTGTTTAAGTTTTCTGTTCAGTATTGATCTGTTGTATGATGACCATGAAAACCGAGATGTCTGACCTACAAATACACAAAACTCAAAAATTATCAGTGAAGAGAGCAATACAATGGCTATGTTATCATGTTTATGAACATTATGATAAACTTTCATGTGAATATTCATTGTTAGTACTCTTATTTCAGTGCTTTGTGTCTATGATTTACATATTATTGGTTGTTGTTTGGTTCTGTGTTGCAGTCTTTTGAATTAAGCCCATTGCAATAAATGTTTACACTTTGTTCAAATGTTGAACTGTTATTAAAACCACTGTCCCGTATAGGGTTTGCTCATTGTCAAAGGCTGTACAGTGAACTATTTTTTTAAATTAAGGCAGCTTGCGGGTCTAAATCAATTTTTTTTCTTAATATATGATTTCGCTATATGGGCCATTTTAAAAAAAATGAAGCAAAAGTGTGACATAGGGGGTCCAATTTCAAACTCAATATTTTTCATTTCTGTTTGTCTTACCCTATTACCGATACTTTAAATTTTATAATTCCAAAGTTTCAAGCAGAACGAAACAGACACATTGAATAATCTTAAAATTTAATAACATACATCTCAAAACATTTGAACAGAAACCATACTACTTATAAACAAGTTTGGTAATAAAACAGTCAAGAAAACATCGCTCAAACCTTTTCCAAATGAAAGTCAATAGAATAAGAAAAACTTTAAAACCAAAATTTCCAGTTTTTGCCAATATAAAAAAGAAACTTAATATTTTTCAGTTAAAATAGTAAACTTTGAAAGCCCTGAGTTTTTGTGATCATTTGGAAAAATAAAAATGTCATTTCATTGTACCGTTTTTATGTAATTGTATGTAGAAAAAGCCTTCTATTTTCAGTATTTTGTCACACTCCTGACATATGTTACAAAGATGGAAACATGCTTTAAACTTGCACAAAAATTCACTTAACACATTGCTATATCATTGATTTCAATTACTGACATCTTTTGCCATAGAACAGGACTTTCTTTTTAGGGCCATTTAAAAAATATACACAGAAAGGCACCAAAAAATGTCAGGAGTGTGACAACTGTCTTTAAACATCTACCAAAGAATACATATAGTACTGCAACCAGAGTTCATTTTTTAAAACTTTAATGGTCCGGAAGAACACACACCTAAATTATATATCGATGGAAAGAGGAAAACGTGTATAATAAGAAAAGTTGGGTCGTAAAAATCCAGAGTGGTCACAATTTTGTGAAATTGAGGTCAAAGGTCAGACCTAAAAATATCAACATTTCAACCACAAGGACAAAAAGGAGAAATATTCTGATATTTATTCAATAGAATGCTACAAAAACGATTCAATCATAAGCATATGGTATAAACGATGTTAAAACGACAAATTTGAGTACTTATATGAAAAGCTGCCATTAAAAATGGCGTTGATTTGGAACCTTCTGATTTTTTTCCATTTAAGACATAGCAAAAGAAGAAGTGGCCTTGACCTTTTCACATCCATAAACTTTCATATCGTGTATAGTATTTCACTATAGTATATTACAGAATTATTTTCTAAAGTATAAAACACCAGTTTATCAAATTATTTCAATATTTTTTCTATCTTTGAAAAAAAAACAAAATGCAAGCGCTGAAACAGTGTTTTTAATTTTGCATGTGGGCCATTTTAAAAAAAAATGAGGCAAAAGTGTGACATGGGGGGTCCAATTTCAAACTCAATATTTTGTATTTCTTTTTGTCTTACCCTATTACCGATACTTTAAATTTTATAATTCCAAAGTTTCAGGCAGAATGAAACAGACACATTGAATAATCTTAAATTTTAATAACATACATCTCAAAAAATTTGAACAGAAACCATACTACTTATAAACAAGTTTGGTAATAAAACAGTTAAGAAAACATTGCTCAAACCTTTTCCAAATGAAAGTCAATAGAAAAAGAAAAATTTTAAACCCAAAATTTCCATCTTTTCTGCTAAATCATATAATAACAATCAAATTGAATAGCTTAATTTGAAAAAAATAATAATAACTAGTGATTGAAGTTTTTGCCAATAAAAAGAATCTTAATATATTTCAGTTAAAATAGTAAACTTTGAAAGCCCCGAGTTTTTGTGATCATTTGCAAAAAAAAATGTCATTTCATTGTACCGTTTTTATGTAATTGTATGTAGAAAAAGCCTTCTATTTTCAGTATTTTGTCACACTCCTGACATATGTTACAAAGATTGAAAAATGCTTTAAACTTTCACAAAAATTCACTCAACACATTGCTATATCATTGATTTCAATTACTGATATCTTTTGCCATATAACAGGACTTTCTTTTAAGGGCCATTTAAAAAAAATACAAAGAGAGGCACCCAAAAATGTCAGGAGTGTGACAACTGTCTTTAAACATCTACCAAAGAATACATAGGACTTGTTTTCTTCTTCTTTATTTTTCAGAAGTGGCTATTCCAAAGAGAAGAAAAAAATTTATTACAACTGTGATATGTTTACATCATAGATGTGGTAGTGCATTATATATGTCAGGAGTGTGACAATTTTTTTAAGACATTTTCTGTCAATTCATAATTTCACAAGGACAAGTCCCACAAGTTTCTTTGTGTTAGAAATGTTGAAACCAAGTTATACTCCTATCATTTACCTCTTAAATGTGTTATTTATCATGATTGTTTTGGCACAATGAGTTTTAATTAGTCATTTTTCTATTTTTTGTGCACAGTAATGCAAATTTATCAAAGGAAATAAGTGTGTACAACTATAATATCATATAGGAAAGTGAGGAAATGAATTTTGTACAAAATAGAACAATTATTTTGATTTAAAATGGTATATTTAAAGAAGTTTCAAGGATTAACCATTCAGATGTTATTCGTCACACTCCTGACATGAATTTATCAATTTAAGAAAAATATGAAAATTAGCTTTATTTTTAGGACAGATAATTGAAAGACAGCTAGTAAAATGAAGAAACTTTTGGTAAAACTTCCATTCCTTAAAACATCTACTAGATTTGCTGAAATAAGCAGGGCAAAATTCTCTGGAAGAAATCAATCAAAGAAAGAGACTTCGAAAGAGAGAACCCGCAAATACTGGCTGAATCTGAAATTAAAAGATGATCAGAGGAAGTTGGACCATCTTTAACAAAATAAAAACCTATAAAACCAAGCTAACAAAAAAAGGCTTAAAGAAAGAAGAACTTTGAATTCCAAATTTGATAAACAATATAAAGAAAAACAAAGGCAGTGGCAGAGAAACAGTAGAAAAAAAGGAAAAAAGATGAAAAAGAAGTTGGGTTGAATAAGGACTTAGAATCGAACAAAAACAGCTAAAAAATTCAAATGAGAACAGATCTGTGACTGTGTCAGATTCCAGATCTACTGTGAGAAAACCTGCACAACACACAAGAAAACAACTGCCACAAAACCCAAATGTTTATGAATGATCTCGTCTAGAAGGCCCTTTCTTCTTGGTGTAGCATTTTTTATGATGTGTTTCAAAGTATTCGTCCAAGCATTTGGGTTTTGTGGCAGTTGTTTTCTTGTGTGTTGTGCAGGTTTTCTCACTGTAGATCTGGAATCTGACACAGTCACAGATCTGTTCTCATTTGAATTTTTGAGCTGTTTATGTTCGATTCTAAGTCCTTATTCAACCCAACTTCTTTTTTATCTTTCTTCCTTTTTTTCTACTGTTTCTCTGCCACTGCCTTTGTTTTTCTTTATATTGTTCATACAATTTGGAATTCAAAGTTCTTCTTTCTTTAAGCCTTTTTTTGTTAGCTTGGTTTTGTAGTTTTTTATTTTGTTTAAGATTGTCCAACTTCCTCTGATCATTTTTCAATTTTATATTCAGCCAGTATTAGCGGGTTCTCTCTTTCCAAGTCTCTTTCTTTGAATCATTTCTTCTAGAGAATTTTGCCTGGCTTATGTCAGCAAGTCTAGTGGATGTTTTAAGGAATGGAAGATTTACCAAAAGTTTCTTCATTTTACTAGCTGTCTTTCAACTATCTGTCCTAAAAATAAAGCTAATTTTCATATTTTTCTTAAATTGTTAAATTCATGTCAGGAGTGTGACGAATTACATCTGAATGGTTAATCCTTGAAACATCTTTAAATATACCATTTTAAATAAAAATAATTGTTCTATTTTGTAAACAAATTCATTTCCTCACTTTCCTATATGATATTATAGTTGTACACACTTATTTCCTTTGATAAATTTGCATTACTGTGCACAAAAAATGGAAAAATGACTAATTAAAACTTATTGTGCCAAAACAATCATGATAAATAACACATTTAAGAGGTAAATGATAGGAATATAACTTGGTTTTAACATTTCTAACACAAAGAAACTTGTGGAACTTGTCCTTGTGAAATTATGAATTGACAGAAAATGCCTTAAAAAAATTGTCACACTCCTGACATATATAATGCACTACCACATCTATGATATAAACATATCACAGTTGTAATAATTTTTTTTCTTCTCTTTGGAATAGCCACTTCTGAAAAATAAAGAAGAAGAAAACATTTAAGTCCTATGTATTCTTTGGTAGATGTTTAAAGACAGTTGTCACACTCCTGACATTTTTGGGTGCTTCTCTTTGGTGTCCATTAAAACAATAAAATATGTGATTTAGAGCACCAACATACCCTTAATTATAGTGCTAATATACCAATACAAACTTATTTCCCATACTGGCATTATTGGACTTTAAAACATGGTAATACAAGGAAGCTTTAGTTTTAAAAGTGTCATTTTTTGAAAGACTTTATTTTTTGTACATACCTTCACAATAAAGGTTATTGGACAAAATTACAAAAATATTTAAGACTAATAATGTAGCAACTACCAGAAATATTTCAGTATAGCATAAAAACGATCCACCTTTTTCAATTCTACTTTGAAAATTTCTAATTTTTTAAATGTCACGCTAAAAGCGTCACACTCCTGACAAAAATGGCCTGTTATTAAAACATTTCTCTGCAGTGGTTTGAGATATCTTCATGAAACTTGGCATGCAGCTAGCCCTGACTATCCTGCATTTTATAACACCTGTGTTATAATTCTAAACTTAACTAAGGAGTATGTTCGATAAGGTCCTAAAATGGCCCCTTTTTTAAGCGTAAATTTTAAATTCGGATTTAACCACCAATATCACAATAAATTATAGCTAATACATTGACTAGCTAGGATATAAACCATTTTGTTGAACATTTTACGTTTCTGCGTTTCATTATGACGTCACAAGTTGTACTCATATTGATTTTTCACGAAAAGATCAATGAAAATGGGTAAATTTCCATAGATTATTGAACAGGAAACATAGAGCGCATACGTCGACAACAAAGATCTTTTAAAATAATGTTTGTGAAGACATTTCACATGTCTTATTTGAATCTTCAGCTTGTCGACGCCTGCGCTCTATGTTTCCTGGTCCTTTATTTGGTTGAAATCTAGCTGATTTTGTCAAATTTCACCAAAATCCCTTATCTTGACCTTTTTAGCTCACCTGTCGTCGTCGTCCGTCGTCGTTAACTTTTACAAAAATCTTCTCCTCTGAAACTACTGGGCCAAATTAAACCAAACTTGGCCACAATCATCATTGGGGTATGTAGTTTAAAAAATGTGTGGCGTGACCCGGCCAACCAACCAAGATGGCCGCCATGGCTAAAAATAGAACATAGGGGTAAAATGCAGTTTTTGGCTTATAACTCAAAAACCGAAGCATTTAGAGCAAATTTGTCAAGGGTAAAATTGTTTATCAGGTCAAGATCTATCTGCCCTCAAATTTTCAGATGAATCCGACAACCCGTTATTGGGTTGCTGCCCCTGAACTGGTAATTTTAGGGAATTTTTGCTGTTTTTGGCTATTATCTTGAATATTATTATAAATAGAGATAAACTATAGACAGCAATAATGTTCAGCAAAGTAAGATTTACAAATAAGTCAACATGACCAAAATGGTCAGTTGACCCCTTTAGGAGTTACATGTATTGACCTTTATAGTCAATTTTTAACCATTTTCCGTAAATCTTAGTAATCTTTTACAAAAATCTTCTCCTCTGAAACTACTGGGCCAAATTAATCCATACTTGGCCACAATCATCTTTGGGATATCTAGTTTAAAAAATGTGTGGCGTGACCCGGCCAACCAACCAAGATGGCTGCCATGGCTAAAAATAGAACATAGGGGTAAAATGCAGTTTTTGGCTTATAACTCAAAAACCAAAGCATTTAGAGCAAATCTGACATGCACTAAAAGTGTTTATCAGGTCAAGATCTACCTGTCCTGAAATTTTCAGATGAATCGGATAACCTTTTGTTGGGTTGCTGCCCCTGAATTGGTAATTTTAAGGAAATTTTGCTGTTTTTGGT
Source organism: Mytilus edulis (assembly GCA_019925275.1). Taxonomy (NCBI): domain Eukaryota; kingdom Metazoa; phylum Mollusca; class Bivalvia; order Mytilida; family Mytilidae; genus Mytilus; species Mytilus edulis. The sequence continues at coordinate 65,823,392 of CM034361.1, read as the reverse complement.
TATTATCTTGAATTTTATTATAGATAGAGATTAACGGTAAACAGCATTAATGTTCAGCAAAGTAAGATTTACAAATAAGTCAGCATGACCAAAATGGTCAGTTGACCCCTGAAGGAGTTATTGCCCTTTATAGTAAATTTTTAACCATTTTTTCGTAAATCTTAGTAATCTTTTACAAAAATCTTCTTCTCTGAAACTACTGGGCCAAATTAAACTAAGCTTTGCCACAATCATCATTGGGGTAATTTGTTTAAAAAATGTGTGGCGTGACCTGGCCAATCAACCAAAATGGCTGCCACGGCTAATAATAGAACATAGGTGTAAAATGCAGTTTTTGGCTTAGAACTCAAAAACCGAAGCATTAGGAGAAAATCTGACAGGGTTTAATTGTTTATCAGGTCAAGATCTATCTGCCCTGATGTTTTCACATGGATCGGACAACCCGTTGTTAGGTTACTGTCCTTAATTGGTAATTTTAAGGAAATTTTGCCGTTTTTTGTTATTATCTTGAATATTATTATAGATAGAGATAAACTGTATACAGCAATAACGTTCAGCAAAATAAGATCTACAAATAAGTTTACATGACCAAAATAGTCAATTGACCCCTTAAGGAGTTATTGCCCTTTATAGTTAATTTTTAACATTTTTCATAAATTTTTGTAAATTTGTAGAAAATATTTTCCACTGTAATTACTGGGCCAAGTTCATTATAGACAAGAGATATTTGTAGCAACTAGAATGTTCAGTAAAGTAAGATCTACAAACACATCACTATCACCAAAACACAATTATGTCATGAATTTATCTGTGTCCATTATTTAATATGCACAAGACCAAGGTGAGCGACACAGGCTCTTTAGAGCCTCTAGTTTGGATGTAAAAATCAACGTGTTAGAATTAAACTTTGACAAAAATAGTTCTGTTTAACTTTCTAACATGTCTTTAAGGCAACTTAAAACATTTATTGTCTTGTAACTATGAACTTTATAATTGGGGCCAAATATTGCCCTTACCGAACTTACAAAAAGTAAAAAGTTTCATTTTTTTTGAAATGGCCCATATTTTTCTATAAATGAACTTTATCTTATACTTAATAGAAAAATAAAAAAAAATAAAATGGGGTCACCGTTCATTTACGCTCTCAATCTGCCTTCGAAAGAAACATACATTTTTGTCAAGGTACTTTTTTTTCTGTTGAACTAATACATGTAATAGGAGAAATAGAGGTAATATCGAAAATAAAAAAAAGAACTAAATTACAGATATATCGCTTATATTTTATAATAGTTTAGTTTAAGTACAGCTTATTTGAAAATGATAATAAACAAGAATGTGTCCAAAGTACACTGATGCCCCACTTGCACTATCATTTTCCATGTTCAATGAACTGTAAATTTGGTAAAAAATCTAATTTGGAATTAAATTTAGAAAGATCATACCATAGGGAACATGTGATCTAAGTTTCAAGTGGATTGGACTTCAACTTCATCAAAAACTACCTTGACCAAAAACTTTAACCTGAAACTCGCTCTTTCATTTTCTATGTTCAGTGGACCGTGAAATTGGGGTCAAAAGTCTAATTTGGCTTTAAAATTAGAAAGATCATATCATAAGCAACATGAGTACTAAGTTTTGAAGTTGATTGGACTTCAGCTTCATCATAAACTAACTTGACTAAAAACTTTAACCTGAAGCGGGACAGACGGACGGACGAACGGACGGTCGAACGAACAAACAGACCAGAAAACATAATGCCCCTCTACTATCGTAGGTGGGGCATACAAATATAGGTCACCAATGAGTTAAAAAAGATATTACAATTCTAATGCCAAAAATGGCATTTTTGCACCAAAGGGAGATAATTTGGAGCTTTTTCAATGATATAATATACATTTTAAAAGTCATCTTGGGCCAAAACGAATTGATTGTTTTGAATGATTTGTGTACCATATGATAACATGGATAAAGAAACAACTAATAAAGTTATAAATAAAATGAGTTATGAAAAAAAATTATTTTAAATATTTTTCTGAAATTTGTATACCCTAGAGCCTCCTTAAATGTCATTTGATCTCTATTGGAGAAAAGTCTCATTGGAAATCAGACTGCTAAGTGATTCTTATTTTTATATCAACACAGCCATATTATACCTGTCCAATATCAGGATCTTGTACATAGTTCAGTGGTTGAAGTTGGTTCATATCGGTCATTTTTGTTTTTCATAATTTTTTGTTTTTATAAATTAGTCTGGTATATTTGAAGTTTGATTTGATGCTTTGTTTCAAATTTTGTTAGTGTTGTCTTTTATAGATTACTATCACATGTATAGGGCTGAAATTAAAATATTGTTTGTTTGCAGTTTACCAACCGACCCTTGAAAATCCTCCCGACCGTGAAAATTTTATTGCTTTAAATTTGAAGATTTTTTTTTTTAATACCTCTATTGACGCGATCCGGAACTTTCGGTCCTTTCCGAAAATGATTTAATGTCTGGGTCAATTACGCAATTCAAGTTCGGTTTTTCTTAGCTTCCCGTTAAGCGTTCATGTGACCATTTAATGATAAAGCACATGGAAATTGTTTACAGGTATCCATGAAGTCACGGAGGAGTACTTTACGCTGTCGTCTCGTATCAATTTTAAGACAAATAACAAACAAAAAAGTTTATTAGTAAACTGTTTATACAGATTCAGGCACATGTAATGATGTGTGATGATATCATTGACGATGATGCAGCGGATATTCATAACTGACACGATAACCATTCTGTCTCAAACAAATCGGGTTCAGAATCTGTGGAGCCTGACTTTATGGAACCAATTTCAGTGGTTAAATAATTCGACAGCAGCTTGAAGTATGGCATATTTTCTACAAATCGTTGTGAAGACGAAAAAGATGAAACCACTCCTCCGTGACTTAAATCTTCATGGATATATGTAAACATGCCTGTACGGAGGAAGGGCTCATTTGAAATGTTAATGGATATAGATCATGCCAAATCAATAAGAAGCAACCCTAACTACCATGACTACACAAAGATGTAGAGAAAATGAATGGTTAGCTTGAAAAAATAAATATACTCTCTCTATATTAAATCTATCTTCGATTGCAATGATGCTGCTTTAGGATAAGGGGGGCTGCCCCACTCATTGCAATTATTCTCTTTCTTACAATATTAAATATACCCAAACTGTGTGAATTCAATTAAAACATGTCCTTAGGAGCTATGCTGCCAATTTTTTTTATGCATTAAAAACATTTCATTACAGACCATTTACTTTTAATGGGGTGCTATGGATTTCACCCCAAACTTTAGATTTCTTTGGTTTTCATTAAAGCCTGGCAAAAATATAACCTTATCACATATAATTAAATATTGTTAGAAATATGAAAACAGTCGGATGTCTTAATACTTTTTTTTCAAGTTGCCTTTTTTTCAATTGAGGAAGATTCAATGGTTATTTTTTTTTTATTAAAAATACACTCTTTAATAATTGTCTTATAAATCTATAATATATACATTTTTCTGATGAAAATACTAAACTAAAAACAAAAATAACTACTATTACATAATTAGTAGGCAACTGAAAATTTTGCCTCATTTGTATATAACATCGACTTGCTCATCATTCTTGCTGTTTAATATTATCATTATTCTATGAAAATGAGGTCACAGTAAAATTAACCTTGGTAGACAAACATCTTCTTATTTTTATATGATACCTTGTAGTCATTCCGTACAACAACAAGTAGACCTATGCTTATGCATGTTATAATATCTGATAAAATGACAAAACAAAGAAAACTTATCATTAACCAAAGAACATAAAATGCGGTCATGGTTATATAAATCTGCCAGACAGACATGCACACCTTACAATTGTTACATATCCACCAAATATAATCTACCTGCAATGACCTGTAACTTTAAACATATGAAAAACTGACAAAACTATGCAGTGTTTCATTGACCAATGAACCATGAAAATGAGGTCAAGGTCATATAAAATATGGCAGACAGACATGTGCATCTTACAATCATTCCATTCACTAAATAAAGGGGCCTTATTGCTTACAGTATCCGGAAAATAGACCAAACCACAAAAAATAAACATTTTCAAAGTTCCTTATACCCTGCCAATTAGGAGATAACTGTATTGTATTTGAAGCTTTGCGGACGTCCATCGGTATTTTTACTGTCGCAAATTTAGTTTACCTGGCGACGCGTAGCAGAGACAGGTAAACGGGTATTTGCAACAGTAAAACTACCAATGGACGTCCGCAAAGCTTCAAATACAATACAGTTATCTCTATTCTAATGCAAAACAAGTTTATAATTAAATTTTAATCATTATTTCAGTGTAAAATCTTCATTATAGAAATTTCAGCGAAAAGAAGTTATCTTCTTTGGTCCCTACACTAGGTGACGTCATAGGTATGCTTCCGGCGTTGAACATAAACACCAGGCGTTTTCGGGCTTCTGTGCCGCTTCAAAATGTAATAAAATTTGATAAAAAGAAGATTTTTATGTGCAACATGTGAGTATTTTGGCTTATTATTGTAGAAATTACATGTCAATACATTCAGCAATTCAAAATGTCGGCTTACTTAGTTACAGACAAGAAGATAGAGAATTTTACGCTTACTGTCATCCAATCAGAACCATTGATACAAAATAATTGCATTAGAATTTGTCATGGATGTGCCTGTTCCAAGTCAGGATCCTATAATTCAGTGATTGCCTTTTGTTTATGTGTAACATATCTGTTTTTTCCATTTTTTGCACATAAATTAGGTCGTCAGTTTTCTCGTTTGAATTGTCATTACTGGACCTTTTATAGCTGACTATGCAGTATGGGTTTTGTTCATTGTTGAAGGCTGAATGGTGACCTTGTGTTGTTAATTTCTGTTTCATTTGGTCTCTTTTTTATATTGTCCAATGTATTATGAAAATAAAGTAGGTTGACATATGCACCTAGTTGACCTTTTGCTAATTTGAAAATAAGAAAGTAGAAAAACTGGCAAAAAAAAAGTAACATTAAGCAATGAACCATAAAAATGAGGTCAAAATTGAATAAAAGTAAAAACATGCCAGACTAACATGTACATCCCTAAAAATGTTCATACAACAAATATACTTGACATGTTGCATACAATATTAGAAAACCTGACCAAAACACAAAAAATTAACAATAACCACTGAACCATGAAAACGAGGTCAAGGTCAGATGAAACTTGCCAGTTGGACATGCATACCTTACAATCATTCCATACAATAATTAAAAGTAAATAAAGTAGACACATTGTTTATGGTATCTGAGATATGGTGGTGACCACAAAAGCTTAACTTGTTCACTGATCCATGAAAAAAGGTCAAACCAAGTGAAAACTGTCTGGCGAACATGAAGACTTTGCAAGGTCTGACATATCAAATATAGTTATCCTTAAATGTTTTAGTATTCTTGATTTTTCTTATAATCCTATTACTCATAATAATCATAATAGAAATAAGGATTCTGAAAAACCTTAACTTTTTTTCAATGTGCACAGTCACTTAGCCATGAAATGAGGTCACTCAAGGTCAATGAACATACGACAGACGAAAACTTCATAACATAAGGCATGTATATGCAAAGTATGAATGGTCCAGGTCTTCTGCCTTCTAAATATTCATGATACTAGGCTTTAATTAAGAAGTAAGTTAACACTTTATCACTAGTATTTTGGGGTTTCGTGCGGATAGAAAACCAGATAAATTGACATAAATCCCTGTGGTACAACAATATGTGTCATAATATTAGTCAAAATAATAATGACGTCTTGCATGGCTATTTCAACTTTTTTCTGTGACGTTGTCATAGTAAAAAACAAGTGAAACTGCGAGCTACTGCTCACTGATGATAACCCCGTCGCAAGTGGATAATATTAATAGTGTAAAAATATGTAAGTGTTCAGTAAACAGGAAGTTGTAAAGTGATGACTCTGAAAACACATCACACGGTATAGCTGACTTATATAAACCCTGAAAACAAATTTCAGAAATCTTTGTATTGTAGTTCCTGAGAAAAATTTGAAAAAAATTTCAACTTGCCTATCATGTGTAAAATCATAATTGTAAGTGTTCGGTAAAAGGGAAGCTGTCAAGCGAAGAATCTGAAAACGCATCACACGGTATAGCTGACTTATGTAAACCCTGAAACCAAATTTCAGAAATTCTTGTAGTGTAGTTCCTGAGAAAAATGCGACGAAAAATATTCATGGGACGGACGGACTGACAGAAGGATGGATGGACAGACAGAGGTTAAACAGTATACCCCCCTTTTTTAAAGCAGGGGTAAAATTTTAAAGTGGGGATATAAAAAGCCTTACAAGATGTCATAATTGTTTGTATTACAAAAAGAAGTAACTTAATTCTTACTTGTTAGGGGCTGGCAAAAAAGATTTATTTAAAGTTGGTTATACAACATAAGCTTTTATCCGACATACATATATGACAAGCAGAATACATGAAGCATAAAGTTCATCACTGAATGACTGAGATAGTAGTCTCAGATAGAGGGAGACAAACCAAACTCCCCTATTCAATCTGAATGTAGGACAGAAAGTCACAGGACAAAAAGTCACGGTCAAAAAGTCACGGTCAAAAAGTCACACACTGTCACAGGACAAAAAGTCACAATTCAGTTTCCAGATTATTTTTCTTTGAAGAAGAAAACACTTTTTTTTGTATTTTTCTTGAAGTTTTATACATGAATATGATGAAGCAACTTAGTAGTTAAAATTTATTAAAATAAATAAATCGATGCATTAGGTTTGCACAAACGTAAAACATTGTAATTCCCAATTGCTCATTGTTGAAGGCCGTAAAGACCTATAGTTGTTAATGTCTGTGTCATTTTGGTCTCTTGTGGACAGTTGTCTCATTGGCAATCATACCACATCTTCTTTTCTATATCATGTATATTATCAGCAATTTCCTTAAATTAAAAATGAATATATACAGTATATATGTAATAAAAAGAAAATATTTTAAAATCTTTTTCATATATATTCAAACAATTGTCAATAAATTGTTTGTGACTTTTTATCAAATTTGTGACTTTATGTCTGAGTTTATATATATGTCCTGTGACTTTTTGTCCTGTGACTTTCTGTCCGTTTACCTTCCATCTAACTCAGTGAGATGAATAATTGTTTTTTGCAGTAGTCCGGTGAAGGAGTCGTGTTATGATATTGTAATTATTATGTTTATTTATGTTGGCCTAAATTGTGTTGTATGGCCTGATAGTTGTTTACCAAATAATCTTATAACTGTGCAGTTTAGGAATCACTGGAACAATCACAGAATGATTGGAACTTTCTAGAATGATCCTTATAAAAGATGCGTAATTTAAACTTCTACGTTATTCCAGAAACTTCCATTGTAACTTTCCAGGATTTTCCACAATGTTCCATTATAGAGTGTTCTAGAATTTTCCATGACAACACTATATATACAGACACTAAAGTTAAACTCTCATAATTAAACTTGGACATAGACATTGATAGACATTGGTATTCACAGCATTTGGATTGACACTTTTATTCTACAAACAACATCATACTGGATTGTGACATTAGTAGTGAACGTAATATTCAAATTGGATTCCGAAAGATTTCCGGATACAGATAAAGATAACTGATTGGACTCATATTTTGACAGTTAAGTTAACAGTAATATTTGTGTAATACCTTTTGTAAACTTTTGTATATTAAATATTGTAAATTTTATTATTGATTTGTGTCTTTTGTTGGCTACAATTTAAAGGCGATTTCTGGCCGTAACAGTCGATATCTGTTAAAAAATCACATGTGCAAAATGAGAGTCAACACTTACACAATACATTTTCAGAATATCAGCTAAAAAAAAGAATCACTGGTGATAGGGGAGTGTTACCGATGAATTGATCCTGAATTAGATAAGATTTTCCCGGTACGTCTAAACACCGCTCAGGACCTCCTGAGTGCACACAGGGACACATCTCCATTAATCCTTAGGTCGAGTGTACATGGATCCGCTGTACCCTTGTAGTCAATCAAGGGTGCGTCTATACTGGTGGAATCTCTAAGTACATACATACAGGACATGCAAAGTGCACTCAGGACCTTTATAGTCATCGTATCTGCACACAGGATGGATATAGATATATTCGTCATACGCTTCTCATTTTAGAGTTAAATTTCCAAGTAACGGCCGGGGAACCTCTTAAGATTTAATAATAATGCTACTAAAAATATTTTATTTCCCCCATTTTTCGCTATAATTATTAAGCTTTAGGCGATTGTGCTTTTAGTCTGAGACTACTATAACTACTGTGTCTCAGTTTTAGTGAATATATAATGACGAGGGCCTCACGAATAAATACTGGAACATCGATTAGCAGAGCTCGAGCAGCAGAGTAAACTTACACATAAATCTCGAAGTTATTTACGATTAATACAGACTGTGCTCCTGAATAAAGTTGTTAAATACATTAATTTGTGTTCTTTACTTCTACAAGAAATTTGAATCAAATGCTAAGTACGCACCATTTACTGAGCAGAGAATCATTCTAAGCCAGGAACAGTCTATACTAACTGATAACAGTAAGAATAGAATGTCTCGGTAAAAAGGCAGTCAAATCATAACAGAACTGTAACTAAATGATACATGTACATCAAGTTCCAGCGGGTCCGTAGAAATACCGCAAAGCACCTCCTTAGTGCTCTAAGAAGAAAAGGTTTGCACTAAGAACCTGATGGAACTGTCACAAAGGACATGACATATAGAAATAGACTTTGTAAATATATAATTTCAAATTTTGTGAGCATATCTTTTGCATGTTTTGTAATTAGAAAGTTATTTTATGTTTTTTTATCGACACGCGCCTCAATCAGATGATTGTCACCTGTGTAATCGATAGAAATTCATGTTCGCTCAACCATGACCGTTTAGAATCGCCTTTGTATACTGATTACACATGTAAAATTGAAGATGCGAAACATGGTATATTAGACTGTCCTTTATATGCAGATTTACGTGAAAGTTTGTTTTATGAAATTAAAAGAAGTAATGGTGATTTTAGTATTTTGTCTGATGATGATAAGTTTATATATCTTTTTAAAAGTACTGCTTTGGTGTGGTTGACAAGACCTGATGTAATATTCTAAGTAGAAGAAATTGGTTTTTTTATATGCTTCATTGATAGTGATGATTTTACAGACCTGAAATATTTTTATAGACATGATCAATGCAGTTATATGGTGTTTTTTGTATTTCTGGCGATTATATGTTTTACTTCTATGTATTAGCGTATTTTCTATTCTTATTGTAACTCACTTTTCGTCCGTCGTCGTTAGCTCTTACAAAAATCTTCTCCTCTGAAATCTGAAATCTGGGCCAAATTTTAGTTATAGAACAGTAATTTTGTTCAACCGAAATACTAATGAAAGATTATAAGAGTTTTATTTGGAAGCAATACAGCTTAAAGATACATTTAGGTGAGGTAAGGTTAAAATCAATAAATCAAGAATTTAAAATTGATACTATAAGATGTTAGAGCATATGTTAAGGATAAAATAACCTAATAATATTGATAGGTCATGGACCTTCTAGTCGAGATATTTGAGATTTAAAATATTGCGGGAAAAGGATGACTCGGACTTTAACCTTATTTTTGCATTGATATATTTGAATCTCAAAACAAAAGAAAGAAAATCAAAGAATCAAAGACCTGTCATGAGCTATTAAGTCTCATATGAAAAAAATAAATGGGTGTTATGGGGCAAATTGTTTTACCTTGTATTGTATGGAAAAACACCAAGGAGTCCGAACATTTGACACGATTGATTGATTGTCGGTTGATTTACGTCCAGTGGCAAATATTTCATACATTTTCAACGAGAGCAAGTTAACAATATATATATAACAGGAAGGTCTTGTTATAATAGAAGCCACCCGGGATGATGGTCGGGAAAATTTGGACTGGAAAACGAGGGTATATTGGATAGGGGCAGACATTTTGCCTTGCAACAGGCCACCTACGGACCCCTCAAATAGTTGTTGCAAGGGTTCTTAACGTGCAAAGAGCGTGGCACTCTCTTTACCTCTTTACAAGAGGCATCGGATTTAACGTCCTTATTCTGACCGGACGTGATTGCGAACTTGATACATCCCGCACAGCCAAACGGACGCCCCCCTAAGCGAGCGTTTTACTTCCGGTCGGGAGAAATCCAAGTGACCATGTTTCGTTTCCCCAGTCACTCTTGGGGTAATTTGACACGAATTCCAAAACCTCACCCAAGTAGATCCTTAAAGAATATACGGTTTATATTTTTTTTTAAATGCATCAGTGTTATATTAATAACATAATTGAATTTTATAATTATACAAAATACACATATGGCGGAGAATGACAATACAAATCAATTAATGACATCCGTAATAAAGGTAACTTTTATGGGTCATTTTCAAAAAATGTGGATATTTCAGTTGTGAAATAACAATACAAAAAAATATTCAATTTTCAACTTTAATATATGAAATTGAATAGTTTAACAACAACACAACCTGAAATAAAAATATGAAATCTTAAATGCTCCTACAAAAATATTTTAAAAAATAACATAGAAACAAGTATGGGACATATGTCAACTACATAACGGATTTAGTTTCGGTCCCTAATTTTTTTTTAATAATATTTACATTTTGTTTGATATATATTTCCATAAAAATCATCACACTTTTTTCAAAACAGTTAAAATAACACTTTTTTATCTTTTTAGAAACATATTTTAAAGTGAATTTAATTCAGCATTGTCAACTACATAACGCTTTTTGTCAACTACATAACGATTCACTGCGTTATGAAGTTGACCTATTTGTGTTTTTTGGATGTTTTTCTTGACCCTAATACTACCAGATAAATGGTTTTTATTGAATTAGAGTCAGTATTATAGACTTTGAATGATTTATGTAAAAAAAAATATTTATGCCAAAATTTATCAATGTTTTTGCCGTTACAAAGTTGACATAGAATAAAATTACGGAGTAATTTGTACTCACCAAAACTAATCTATAATGAAATGAATCCATGATGTCATCCTGTAACTTTAAGCACGTCATCAGAGGATGAAGAGTTAGTAGAGAGCACTTCCTTAGTTACAAGGGATATAATCAGTTGTTCATTGGCAACATTATTTCATTTGTGTTATGTAGTTGACATTTTTTTAAGTACGAAATGAAAAGTAAAAAAAAAATGCTAATACAATCTAATAATTCCCTGTATTTGTGTATACATACCTGCAGTGGTACCTATATATTTATAATAACAAAAGAAAAATAATAATTTCCGCTGGGTATTAAAACCAGCATTTAAAAAAGCCTGACTAGTTTTTCAATTTCGTACAAGCAATTTCGGGGTTTTTGGACCCTTTGAAACCCACTGGAAGCAATTTCTGTAGCTAAATTTCATATTGAATTTGCTGGAACTTGTTACACATACCAAAAACTAAATTGTGTATCTAAAAGTTGGATAAAAATATTTACACTTTTTTTAGAAATATTGATTGTACAAGAAAATCCACATTTTTTGAAAAAGGCCCTTATAGAAGACAGATTAATATGATTGTTCTCTTTTTGGTATTTACCTCTTGAAGTCTTTCTATATCACTTCTTTAATCGGGTTTTGAAGAACATGTTTTACTCTCAAATGCCTTTCGAGGTATCTCAGAAGCATTATTTTCTCAATTTATTTCTCAAAACTGGCTTTTTAAAAAAGTTTACTTAGCAATTTTCTTCAAAGCAAAATAAAACAAAAGGCAAAGTAAACACAAAATTCATTTTTTTTAATTTTCTTTCATCAGCTTGAAATTAAAACACCCTAATCCGTTATGTTTATTCAACAAATATCATTAACTATAATCAATTAGTAACGATCATAAGACAATAGTTATTTGGAGATGGTTGATTGAACTTGATGATTGGGAATTTGCAATGAGCCGTTGGTCACGTGCCGAGTGGCACGCGCTGATTGAAAAAGTAATTTTACTTCAAAATTATAATATCTATTGATACCAAACTTTTTATTTCTTAGTTATATACTCATATTCTCTTATATCCATGTTCTTTGTGGTCTTAAAACATAGTTTTAGTGTCCTTAGTGCAAATTCTTTCTATTTCATAATTTTGTCAAAGTCTACTTTTTAAAGTTTAAAATTTTAAAGAAAAAATGAATGTTCCATTTTGATTTGAGGAAAATCTTTTTGAACTGTAATGACATGGTCAGTCTGATTTGTTGCAAAGCTGATTACAGGTAATTATAACATACAGTAATTTTCCATTACGACAGTGCGTGTACCCTCGAGTGTGTATAACGTATAGTTTTCTGGAGAACATCCTGTCTACGTGTAATACAGATTGATGACATTACACAGAAATTCTTTTGTTGAATGTGATTAGTTATCTGTGTCCATTCCCTATTTCTACACCACAAAATTTTCGAAGAAAAAAATCAAAAAATCATTTATATGAAATTAAGAAGAAAAGTAGCAAATATAACTTCAGTAACTGCGCATTGAGTAAACATAATTTCAATATTGCCTGAACAAACCCGTTAGAAAACGTATACATGTATGAAGAACTAAGCAATGGTTGATCCAGAAATTTTCATATCAAGATAAGGTGGGGGGGGGCTGGAAAAAATCAAATCCGCCTCTGCTAATTGGGAAGTCATTTGGTCTGATACACACATACATATTAATATACCTTGTATGGGGTCTTGTATGTACATAATTAAGAACAGCTTCAAATATATCCATATAAAATAATGGTACGTCTAAAACCCGTTCAGGATCTCCTGGGTGTACGCAGGACATTACAAGTCAGACTAAGATTTAAAAAAGAAGATGTGGTATGATTGCCAATGAGACAACTATCCACAAAAGACCAAAATGACACAGACATTAACATGTATATAAGTTTTAGTGAGCGTTCAGGGGATACATTCTGAAGGATTTGTATAGTAACTGGTTTAATGAAGTCCTTCATTGCTTCCACCCCTTGATGAAATTTAAATGGCGAGACGTTAATTAATTAACTATCTATCTATCGGCATGCGTCGTTATTTGGGATACGTCACGGATGACCGATCTGATCATATTCAATATACCAATCATCCTTTGAATTTGGTCAATTGATCTTTAATGATTAGGAATGATTGGTGATGGCAGAGAATAAGTCTCTGGTGATGGTTATAAAACACATAGAAGTAAACTTTGCAAAAAAAAAGTTTCCTAGGAAAAAATTATAAAAATATATGAATATGTTAAATAATTTTTTCTTTCGTATGTAATAATTGAAGACGTTTAGAAATAACACAAATTTTCACTAAATGGGAAATTTTCAATTCAAGTTATTTCATTTTGAAAACTTTGAGAAATATAGATCTTATTCGATGTACAATGTGGCCCGCTTGGAGATCAACTTGTGAAACCCCGCTTAATTAGGGGTTGTCTACTTTCGTCTTTTTATATTGCTAAACATTCTATAATCAAGGATTTGTACAAGGCCTTGTTATAATATAAATGAATCTCGTCGCCAATATCACCATAATTACATAAAGAACAAATACAATCTTCTCCTAAATAGTTTGCCATCTAACAATTCAAAAAGAAATGTTGAGTCGAAACTGAGGTACCAAATCTATAAAAAGAATCACAATTTTTTTTGTAGCAGTAGACGTCGAAATTAAACTGTATATATATTCTTTTTTCAAAACTCCTGAAATAGTTTAACATTATCTATAGACAGCTTACATATGCAAATCTTTTTAGAAGTATGTGAGCGTAAATAAAATTTGTTTATTACCCCCCCCCCCCTTTTTTGCCTGTTTTAAAATTTAATTGTAAACGATTTTGTTTCTTAATTTGTGTTTGCTAATTAACTGGGGTTCATACTGTCAAAAGTCAAAAATGCCTCCTTGTGTATAAGTTATTGATAAAAAAATATTTGAAGCCGCCAGAAGAATAAATCATTTCCTGAACTATAAAATACATTTATCTGTAATTAAAGAAAATTCGCCTAAAACATTCTCTTATATATTTAAACAATTATAAAATAATTAATAAATTCAACGACTTTCTGTCTGTTTACTAATACTTTTCTTGTTCAGTTTTTGTTTATACCCATAATAGATGAAGAGCTCTTCATCTATTCGAATAATAATAGAGTAGTTCAGGGAAAGCTTGTTCGCGACCTAGAATTCTGAGTGCTGAATTAGTCGGCGTGAATGCTGACGACGGAACCTAGCATCGCAAAGTATCGCTTTCGGGAAACTTGTCAAAAAGAGAGGATGTATGTCAAAAGATCCAAGTAGGCATCTATTTCACTCATAAATCTTAAAGACCTTCTTGTTTTCGACACGACGGCAATAAATGTTTTCTTTTTGTCTAAGGGGGGGGGGTCTTTTTTCTATAGTAATTGTAGTATAGCAAAAAAAAATCGCATTAAGTATCGTTTTTCTACCTACTAACGTGAATTTTCTGACACAAAAATAAATATACGACAGAACTGTTCATTAAAAGTATGTAATCAAATGCCAAACTATATATATGTGTGAAAATTTACTTTCTGAAGATACAACAAAAAAATATAAAGATTTTTTTTCTGTTTAAGATCTTGATAAATCTCATTGAAATTAACTAGATATTCTGTATACAATATTATGTATGCTTCACAATATATCAAAATAAAATGCTGAACGACCCAGATCCCCCTCCTTTCAAAAATTGTCAATATCCGATGCATTTGCATTAAGCACAAAAAAATTATGTAAATACACGCATGCAATCAGGGCTAGCATTTTGAACATATATTTTAATGGTACCTAACTGTCAGAACATGATTACGATTGTTAAGGGTATATTAATTGTCTCTAACTGTCGCCTGGTGAGATTAATAGTTTAAGGTAAAACTTTATGATACCATATGGCCTAGGTGTTGATTGACTTTTATTTTTATGACCTAAGATCAGTTCCTCAGATACGGTAATGAAATATTCTTGAATATACAGACGATCCGCTAAGTGAACATCACAGCATGGATCTGTTCATTTTTGCGTGAAGGTAACACTCAAAGTCAGGTGACATATATCAAACCGTTCTTATATATATGTCAGTGGAATCTTCAGCTTTAGAAGAATGTAACAAACTTTGTATTTATAAACGATTTAAAGTAGTATTTGGTTTTGAAAGATACTTAGATTTTCATTGTAATGTATCTATATTAACAAAATTGCGTAGCGGCACACTTAGATTAAATGTTGAAGTTGGTCGTTATCTGAATACTCAAAGAGAAAACATAATTTGTATATGTTGCAATATGAATGTTTTGAAGGACGAATATCATTTTGTTTTATCAGAGACATATATATGTCTCTGGTTTTATCATGTCCAACGTATAGATCTGTGCGTATAGAATTTTATATTTATTCTACTATTCTTGGCCAAATCGGCACAAGTTAGATAATTTATTCTAAATCTCTGACAGCAAAACTATGCATTTATTCAAATGCAGCCGCTTGGAAAATTAGATCACATATATAACGTCATAATATTATTGTATACTCTGTAACTTCTGTTCTCTGCTGCCTTTTGTTTGTCATATGTTGTACATATTTTCGTTTGCCATAGCATTTGAAAATAAAGTATGCATTAATCTGACTACAGAAATAACGTAGCCGATCTGATAAATCAAACAAGTTGCTTTCTTTAAAAAAAGAAAAGCAATACATGAACCTAAGACCGCTGACTGCCGGGTCACCAAACGATTGTTGCTGAATTTGTGTTTGCTTTTGAATTGAAATAATTGACTGTGAATAGAAGAAGCCAGTTGAACGTATATATTTACAGCTTCTATTTGAATAGTTATTTTAAAGCTCGACTATATTATATATTACTTGGGAATGTACATATTTTTTTCCGATTATAACCCATTGGCAAATCCTAATTTCTACTAACCGGATGACTTATGCAAATTGCACAAACCTATCGCAATATAAATTTATGCACTCAGTTTGCTTTATAATCTGGAATTCTAGATGCATTTATTTTATCTATCATATCTTTATATTTTGTTTCCTAAATGAATGCCTTTATATTCTCAACTCGTATTTGAAGCTGTCTTTACTCATGGTAGATGTTGTATGCGGTTAAACCTGTGGCATGCAATTGATTGGGACCTCTTATAAATAGACTTATTTTGGTCTCATAAAACACCTCAAGTTTTAAGGATTTCCTAATTTTACTTCAACCAATTCAAACATTATACAGAGAAAATTAGTTTTGCCAAAGAATTTCTTAATTCAGAAGTTTATGAATACCTGTAGTACACACTTTCAAAATAACCAATTTATATAAAAAGATATGTAGATATAAAAAACGCCAGACACGAGTTAAGTCTACACAAAAAAAGCATCAGTGACGCTCGAATGAAAACATTTAAAAGGATAAATACATTACAAAGTTAAGGAATCTATTCCTTGGATAGACAATCCTCAGCCTTTTTGAAAAGGTCAAAGTTTATAATAGGACAGTGACTAAAAAAAAAAAGAGAAACAACTCGAGGTCAGAATATCGTTAGTAATGATGACCGTGCTTGAAAGTCACATGTAAAGCTCTTTCCGCCGTGTCCTGAATTTAGATAACAAAAACGAAAATAAGCTTCCACGAGTGAATTTAATAGTATTGCATGCAAGTAGTATTTTAGCGCACGAAATAGTAAATAGAAAGCATCTCACTGATACTCAGGAAAAGAAGAAGCATTTGCGTCATCACATATCTTAATCTTAGAGTTGCGAATGTCAAACGGCCTACATTAAATGTTTTGACTCCGGATTCATTGACATTTTATCCGGAATTTTTGAGAACGCAAACCGATAGTTGTAATTAAATTTTGTAGTAATTATTGTAAATTATTTGTACGGTTGTTGTGAGCTGCAAGGATTTAAAATCATGCTTTATGAATTGAAAACACACAAGTATTTTTATTCACGACCGTTTAAAATTTAAATATTTAATAAATTGATCTTACTTTCCGTTTTATGGATATTTTACAATACAAAAAAATAAATAATAATTACTCATAAAACATAAAAACTAAAATGGTATGAAATGATTAATGTAGAAAAATAATGATTATTGTTTATACACATTTTTTTTGTAGGATGCAAGCATTTATTTAGATTTAATTTTTATGTTTCCTTTACAAATGAATATCTAAAAATACCAAAGCAGAGTATCTTGTCATATAAAATACTTTAATTGCAACTCTGAAAATATTCTGATTTCAATCATTGTTAGTTTCTCCATAAACATAAATACAGTATTTATTTTGTATATATTTGTTTGATTCCAATTGAATTAAATACTTTTAATAAGAATATTATCTTTCTGTTTTCCGATCTAATATTATCTTTCTGTTTTCCGATCTAATATTAATATTTTAACCAGAATGTTATGTCCCGTAAGTCTAGTATGATGAAATACACAGTATCCCGTGGTTAAATCTTCAAACATAATTAGTTTACATGTTATCGAGACAACAGACTACCATGTTATAATTGACCCAGATACACACAATGCACAGTGGTCGTTTTAAAACAAATATAATTGCGTTGTCAAGGGCCATCAAGGGACCATATCAAAGACGTAGATAACAACCTGTTAAGACCTGTATAAATGACCGTAAACTTTAGAGACGTTCCGAGAATTTTATTCTGACTACCGGCCGAGAGATATCGAGTGGCCCATAGACACATCCAAAACTCACCAATATATAAGCATGAACCCCTCAGGGGGTTCATGCAAAAACTGATAATGCCCCCCAGTTTATCAAATCTCGTATCTAATTAGTTGATAACGCAAAATCACGAGCGATCTTGCACATGCGCATTGTTTCCCTGAACTAGAGTATTACCGGCCAGATTACTGATCACAAATTTTCCGGATGCATTTTATCCTATCGTATCGAACTTACATGTTAGTAGTTGAACGGAATTAAGTACTTTTTAAGGAATTTACAACTCAAATTTTCAACATCAAATTTCTACACTTTTTACCTGGATTTTTTTCTCTGTTTCGAAGCCGCCACCGTGACCCCGTATCAAACATAGCCAAAACCTCATATGACGTATTCACGATGTTAAGGTATTGACAATATACAATCACATTTATCAATATACAGCAAGTAAGTAATTTGGTGTTGAATGCCAGTAGATCAGAATTTGTTAATTGAACTTTACCTGTTTAAGGGGCACTAGCTGTCAAATTCATGTTCATCATCGATTTTAATAAAATTCACATAACGTGTATAAATATATAGTGTTGAATTGGTTATTAAAATTTCACGCACAATCTTGGCTGATATGCATGAAACCATTATTTCATGAAACTGCATGAGAAAGGCTAATCGCATAATTCCAGAACCAGAGACATATATATTGTATCTTATGTCTCTGCCAGAACTAAAATAAACCACCTTAAGTCCACATAAGAGGGTATGGATGTGAATTAACAGCAGAGGCGGATTTAGGTAGGGGGAGGGGGGCCGGGTCCCCCTTTTTTTTTTTTAAATTGGTTTGCATATATAGGGAATCACTGAAGCGTGACTGGAGCGGGCCCCCTCTTAGGCAGTCAGTGGGCCCCACTTATGAAAATTTCTGGATCCGCCACTGAACAGAATAGAGAATAACGGACAAAAAAAGCTTTAAGAGAATAATGGGAAAAAGTGTAAGTTATTAAAAATATAGCTAAAAAAAAGAAGACAGAAAAAATACCCCCCCCCCCCCCCCCCCCCCCCCCGAGACGATCCTTACCTCAACTGTTATTTGACGCTGCCGAGTTAGTTTGAGACAAAGACAGCCCGTAACCCTTTTGCATCAATTTGAGGATTACCCAAGGTTAATTTTACGGCAACTTATTTTATTTTGGGTTAAAGATAAACATAGTCATAATTGACAAGTTTCCTTCCCTGCATTCTCGATCGCACATGTAAATAGCACGTTGGTCCGTGTAACACTTATCATTTCAAAGTTTTAAAAAGTTTTGAAACTTTAGATTTTTGGAATTTTTATCAAAGTTTTAAAATATCAAAATTTCAAATTGTGAAATTTTGAAATTTTAACAAAAATTATTAAAATATTAAAATTCTAAATATCGTTTATAAATTTGATAGTTTAGGAATTTGATCAAACTTTTAAAATACTAAACCTAACGTGCAATTTTGATTATTTCACTTTTTGAAAGTTTGATTTTTTAAATTTTTGATTAAAATATCAAAAATAGAAAAGGGGCGAAAAGAGGGGTACCTGTAAACACTGATGTAAACACGGCTCTGATAACAATCATTCTTAGTTATAAATAAATAGCACAAAATATATCAAATCATTTTTAATTACAAAATAAATGATGGAAAGAAGAAGCTTTTTTTTTTTATATATATATAAAACATATTGGACATCACATGGGATAACAGTATCCTGAAATTTTATGGTTGTGCAACTATCAAAAAAAAATATTGTTAAACCTATTTAAACCGGAATTAATAAGTTGATTTAAATCTCTTATATAAGGTTAGCGTTTGAGATAAATAATTCAGAGCTATTTGGTGTTCCCAGTGCCCAACATTTAGAAGTAACAGTGAAAACTGACCAACTCGCAGTAAACCAAATAGTATTATTCGCCTTTTTGATGTTCCGGATGAAGGTAGATCCAGAAAAAAGCGATTCGGTCGCATGCAGCTTTAAACGTTTTGTTTTCTTTTTTATCGATTGCATGACGATAATATATTGCCTTTTATGATTTATTTCAGTTCCAAGAAATAACACGGAAGGAGTACTTAATGTATAGCGTCGCAATGAACGTTGTGCTAGGCGCGCTTCAGCTGGCCCCTAGACAATAAAGTGTACTGGTTCAGTGATTATACACGTCATACTAAACTTCGAAATATAACAATGAACTAAAATTAAAATCAATTTCAAAACTTTTACACAATTTGAAATTTTGATATTTTAAAACTTTGATCAAAATTCCAAAAATCCAAAATTTCAAAACATTTTAAAACTTTGAATTGATAAGTGTTACACGGACCCACGTTGATCTCAAATAAGACATTGAAAGACATTGATACATTACAACACTTGCCGTCAGTATATGAAAATATTGATTAAGAAGGTATAGAAAAATAATGCACGCACACTATTATCCACCACAGGCCTAAATCGTTAGTCCACAAACAACGAGGGTGATAAAACCTAGCACTTTGAACACAGCCACCGGCATGGTGTGAATTTGAAAGCTTCCCAAATTAGTACTGTAACTATCCATTTCTACCCATAGAAAACTTTTGCCCTTCATTGGGGGTCTCATTGGGGGTTTCCGATCCCAGATCCCGCTTACTGTTTTGTCAGATTCCCGTATCCCGCTTACACCATGTACGTAAGCAATATTCTCATTTTTTTTTCATTTCCCGGGTCCCGCTAGACCTCATTTCCCGTT
Source organism: Mytilus edulis (assembly GCA_019925275.1). Taxonomy (NCBI): domain Eukaryota; kingdom Metazoa; phylum Mollusca; class Bivalvia; order Mytilida; family Mytilidae; genus Mytilus; species Mytilus edulis. The sequence goes on along the minus strand of CM034361.1, from coordinate 65,802,818 downwards.
TTCACGACACAATGATTTGACTTTCCCGTGTCACGTTTACCAAAAATCGGCAATCCCGCATCACGCTTAGACCCCAATGAGACCCACTTCATTTATCAGATTTAAAAATGAAATATGTTGATATTAATGGTATATTAAAATTATTGGGGAATTCAAACCATTCCTATTGTAAGTGAAAAAACTAAATTTATATCAGGGTGATTGAAATGAGGAAAAAGGGAGGGGTGGTGGTGTCTGGGCTGATCAGGAGTTCAGGGCCTCCTTATTGGAAAATATATACAAGCCCCTCTTAGGCAGTCGGTGGGTGTGGTCTTCAGTTGTATTATCTTAAAAGTTTTACGTAATATTCTAAAGTGTAAATCAAGGGAAATTAATGTAAATTATCTTTGCATTGGGGTCTATTAAAGGGTATTTTTTTGGGGAAGAAAGAAGGGAGGGTGAGTCCATGGGAGGTAATCCCAACCCCCTCAATTTGAGAATATGCTATTATCTTGTAAACGGTCCAGATCCCCACCCCTAAACCATATATATTCTTGAATGGGACGATAAAACAAATCAAATGAAATGAAAGGGAGGTCCCTTGGGGTTACCCCACCCTGTTCAATTTGAGAATGTGCTATTATCTTGTAAACGATCAAGATCCCCACCCCTAAACCATATATTCTTGTAGGGGACAATAAAATTAATGAAGTGAAATAATAGGGAAGTCCCTGGGGATCACCCCACCCCTATACCATATATTATTATGTGGGACAATAAAACTAATCAAATGTAATTAAAGGGAAGTCCCTGGGGGTTACCCCACCCTGTTCAATTTGAGAATGTGCTATTATCTTGTGAATGATCCAGATCCCCATCCCTAAACCATATATATTCTTGTAGGGGACAATAAAATAAATGAAATAAATAAAAGGGAAGTCCCTAGGGGGTCACCCCACCCTCTCTAGTTTGAAAACTTGTAAACGGTCAAGATCCCCACCCCTAAACCATATATATATATTCTTGTATGGAACAAAAAACACATCAAATGAAATATAGGGAGAGTCCATGGGGGTCACCCCCACCCCCCTATGTTTGAAAAACTTTTAAATGGTTGAGATCCCCAGTGGTTAGTTGAAAAAATTTCCGGATCCCTTATCTCCACCCTTAAACCGTATATATTCTTGTATGAGACAATAAAACAAATCAAAATGAAATGAATATTGGATCATCCCCTTTGTCTTGGGTTGGGAACCCCCCTTTTTATAATGTCTTGATCCGCCCGGCATACCATCTAGCTAGCTATAAAGGCTTTATGAATATGAAATAAATCAAACAAGGAAATTAACAGTGCAGGCAACTGTTTTGAATTTTAAAAAAGCCTTTAATATAACAATGTTAAATTTTTTGTGCATTTATTTTTTGCTTATTTTCAATAATGGACAAAATTGCATGATTGAAAATTGTATGATAAGAAAAATCTGCATACATGTTATAGAGACGAAACTGGGAATTTGACAAAGAGAAAACAACCCAACCAAAGAGCAGACAACGGCCAAAGGTCACCTATGGGTCTTCAATGCAATGAGAAAATTTCGGCACTGGTCTTCAGCTCATTAATATGTATCCTAAATGAGACTGAGATACAGCTCTCAGTTGCATTAATAAAAACCTCACAATAAGTTCTGAATATCAGAATTAACAGTATTGCAAGATTCTCTCAAAATGTACACATAGAGCTGAGAAACACCGCGCTGAAGTACGTCCATTATTCATAGTTCATTATTCATTATTCAATAATGAATAATGAAATAGTTCACTATTCACTATTCAATATTGAAAAATGAATAATGAATAATGAAATAGTTTATGTTTCATTATTCAAATTGAAGCGGTGAATAGTGAAAAAAATATAGAAAAAATTGACTGTGACACTATAGCTATAATTTGAATCGAAATGACCATAAGACGGTTTACGGAGGACCTAAATGCCACAATATGCATAAAAATGAGGAAATATAAAAAAGAAGATGCGGTATGATTGCCAATGTGACAAATATCCAGAAAGACCACAATGACACAGACATTAACAACTATAGCTCACCGTACACCCTTCAACAATGAGCAAAGCCCATACCGCATAGTCAGCTATTAAAGGCCCCGATAAGACATTGTAAATAATTCAAACGAGAAAACTAACGGCCTTATTTATGTAAAATAATGAACGAAAAACAAATATGTAACACATAAACAAACGGCAACCAATAAATTACAGACTCCAGACTTGGGACAGGCACATACATAAATAATGTGACGGGGTTAAACATGTTAGCCAATTTTGAATAATGAAATGGATATTTTGAATAATGGAATGGACTGCGGCGACCCTTCAGCCCTAATTACAGATATATATTCTACCTCAATCGAAAGGTTATTTAGAGAGGAACAAAATGTATATAGTCAATATGTTCCGCAACGCATATTACAGGAGTATCGAAGGACTTAAATATCGAAATACGCGTGAACATTGAGAAATAACTTATTTTGAATAATGGAATGGACTGCTGCAACCCCTCAGCTCCTTATTAAAGAAAAAATTATACACCAAATTAAAGCTAATGGATGGAGGAATAAACTAAGTATAATCGGTATGTGCCGCAATGACCATTACAGAGGTTACAGAGGGAATAAATGCCAAATTACGCGTGACAATTATGAAATAGCCAATTTTGAATAATGAAATGGATATTTTGAATAATGGAATGGACTGCTGCAACCCTTTAGTCCCTAATTATAGATAAACATTATACCTCATTCAAAAGCTTATTACAAGAGGAACAAAATGTATATAGTATATATGTTCCGCAACGAATATTAGAAGACCTAAATACCAAAATACGCCTGAAAATTAAAAAATAGCCAAATTTGAATAATGAAATGGATATTTTGAATAATGAAATGGAGTGCGGCGACCCTTTAGCCCCTAATTATAGATAAACCTTATACCTGATTCGAAAGCTGATTACAAGAGGAACAACATGCTTATAAACCATATGTTCCGCAACGAATATTAGAAGACCTAAATGCCAAAATACGCGTGAAAATTAAGAAATAGCCAATTTTGAAAAATGAAATGGATATTTTGAATAATGGAATGGAGTGCGGCGACCATTTAGCCCCTAATTATAGATAAACCTTATATCTCATTCGTAAGCTGGTTACAAGAGGAACAACATGCTTATAGTCAATATGTTCCGCATCGAATATAAGAAGACCTAAATGCCAAAATACGCCTGAAAATTAAAAAATAGCCAATTTTGAATAATGAAATGGATATTTTGAATAATGGAATGGACTCTTGCGACCCTTTAGCCCCTAATTATACATAAAACTTATATCTCATTCGAAAGCTGATTACAAGAGGAACAAAATGTATGTAATCAATATATTACACATCGAATATTAGAAGACCTAAATGCCAAAATACGCGTGAAAATTAAGAAATAGCCAATTTTGAATAATGAAATGGATATTTTGAATAATGGAATGGACTGCTGCGACCCTTTAGTCCCTTATTATAGATAAACCTTATACCTCATTCAAAAGCTGATTACAAGAGGAACAATATGTATATACTCAATATGTGCCGCAACGAATATAGAAGACCTAAATGCCAAAATACGCCTGAAAATTAAGAAATAGCCAATTTTGAATAATGAAATGGATATTTTGAATAATGGAATGGACAGCGGCGACTCTTTAGCCCCTAATTATAGATAAATCTTATACCTCATTCGAAAGCTGATTACAAGAGGAACAAGATGTATATAGTCAATATCTTCTACAACGAATATTAGAAGACCTAAATGCCAAAATACGCGTGCAAATTAAGAAATAGCCAATTTTGAATAATGAAATGGATAGTTTGAATAATGGAATAGACTGCTGCGACCCTTTAGCCCCTAATAATAAATAAATCTTATACCTCATTCGAAAGCTGATTACAAGAGGAACAAGATGTATATAGTCAATATGTTCCGCAACGAATATTAGAAGACCTAATTGCCAAAATACGCGTGAAAATTAAGAAAAAGTCAATTTTGAATAATGAAATGGATATTTTGAATAATGGAATGGACTGCAGCAACTCTTTAGTTCCTTATTATAGATAAACCTAATACCTCATTCAAAAATCTGATTACAAGGAACAAAATGTATATACTCAATATGTGCCTCAACGAATATTAGAAGACCTAAATGCCGAAATACGCGTGAAAATTAAGAAATAGCCAATTTTGAATAATGAAATGGATATTTTGAATAATGGAATGGACAGCAGCGACTCTTTAGCCCCTAATTATAGATAAATCTTATACCTCATTCGAAAGCTGATTACAAGAAGAACAAAATGTATATAGTCAATATCTTCTACAACGAATATTAGAAGACCTAAATGCCAAAATACGCGTGAAAATTAAGAAATAGCCAATTTTGAATAATAAAATGGATATTTTGAATAATGGAATGGACTGCTGCGACCCTTTAGCCCTAATAATAAATAAATCTTATACCTCATTCGAAAGCTGATTACAAGAGGAACAAGATGTATATAGTCAATATGTTCCGCAACGAATATTAAAAGACCTAATTGCCAAAATACGCGTGAAAATTAAGAAATAGCCAATTTTGAATAATGAAATGGATATTTTGAATAATGGAATGGACAGCGGCGACTCTTTAGCCCCTAATTATAGATAAATCTTATACCTCATTCGAAAGCTGATTACAAGAGGAACAAGATGTATATAGTCAATATGTTCCGCAACGAATATTAAAAGACCTAATTGCCAAAATACGCGTGCAAATTAAGAAATAGCCAATTTTGAATAATGAAATGGATATTTTGAATAATGGAATGGACAGCGGCGACTCTTTAGCCCCTAATTATAGATAAATCTTATACCTCATTCAAAAGCTGATTACAAGAGGAACAAAATGTATATAGTCAATATGTTCCGCAACGAATATTAGAAGACCTAAATGCCAAAATACGCCTGAAAATTAAGAAATAGCCAATTTTGAAAAATGAAATGGATATTTTGAATAATGGAATGGAGTGCGGCGACCCTTTAGCCACTAATTATAGATAAACCTGATACCTCATTCAAAAGCTGATTACAAGAGGAACAAGATGTAAATACTCAATATGTGCCGCAACGAATATTAGAAGACCTAAATGCCGAAATACGCGTGAAAATTAAGAAATAGCCAATTTTGAATAATGAAATGGATATTTTGAATAATGGAATGGACAGCGGCGACTCTTTAACCCCTAATTATAGATAAATCTTATACCTCATTCGAAAGCTGATTACAAGAAGAACAAAATGTATATAGTCAATATCTTCTACAACGAATATTAGAAGACCTAAATGCCAAAATACGCGTGAAAATTAAGAAATAGCCAATTTTGAATAGTTGTCTCATTGGCAATCATACCACATCTTCTTTTCTATATCATGTATATTATCAGCAATTTCCTTAAATTAAAAATGAATATATACAGTATATATGTAATAAAAAGAAAATATTTTAAAATCTTTTTCATATATATTCAAACAATTGTCAATAAATTGTTTGTGACTTTTTATCAAATTTGTGACTTTATGTCTGAGTTTATATATATGTCCTGTGACTTTTTGTCCTGTGACTTTCTGTCCGTTTACCTTCCATCTAACTCAGTGAGCTGAATAATTGTTTTTTGCAGTAGTCCGGTGAACGAGTCGATATCTGTTAAAAAATCACATGTGCAAAATGAGAGTCAACACTTACACAATACATTTTCAGAATATCAGCTAAAAAAAAGAATCACTGGTGATAGGGGAGTGTAACCGATGAATTGATCCTGAATTAGATAAGATTTTCCCGGTACGTCTAAACACCGCTCAGGACCTCCTGAGTGCACACAGGGACACATCTTCATTAATCCTTAGGTCGAGTGTACATGGATCCGCTGTACCCTTGTAGTCAATCAAGGGGTGCGTCTATACTGGTGGAATCTCTAAGTACATACATACAGGACATGCAAAGTGCACTCAGGACCTTTATAGTCATCGTATCTGCACACAGGATGGATATACTATAACTACTGTGTCTCAGTTTTAGTGAATATATAATGACGAGGGCCTCACGAATAAATACTGGAACATCGATTAGCAGAGCTCGAGCAGCAGAGTAAACTTACACATAAATCTCGAAGTTATTTACGATTAATACAGACTGTGCTGCTGAATAAAGTTGTTAAATACATTAATTTGTGTTCTTTACTTCTACAAGAAATTTGAATCAAATGCTAAGTACGCACCATTTACTGAGCAGAGAATCATTCTAAGCCAGGAACAGTCTATACTAACTGATAACAGTAAGAATAGAATGTCTCGGTAAAAAGGCAGTCAAATCATAACAGAACTGTAACTAAATGATACATGTACATCAAGTTCCAGCGGGTCCGTAGAAATACCGCAAAGCACCTCCTTAGTGCTCTAAGAAGAAAAAGTTTGCACTAAGAACCTGATGGAACTGTCACAAAGGACATGACAGATAGAAATAGACTTTGTAAATATATAATTTCAAATTTTATGAGCATATCTTTTGCATGTTTTGTAATTAGAAAGTTATTTTATGTTTTTTTATCGACACGCGCCTCAATCAGATGATTGTCACCTGTGTAATCGATAGAAATTCATGTTCGCTCAACCATGACCGTTTAGAATCGCCTTTGTATACTGATTACACGTGTAAAATTGAAGATGCGAAACATGGTATATTAGACTGTCCTTTATATGCAGATTTACGTGAAAGTTTGTTTTATGAAATTAAAAGAAGTAATGGTGATTTTAGTATTTTGTCTGATGATTTATATATCTTTTTAAAAGTACTACTTTGGTGTGGTTGACAAGACCTGATGTAATATTCTAAGTAGAAGAAATTGTTTTTTTTATATGCTTCATTGATAGTGATGATTTTACAGACCTGAAATATTTTTATAGACATGATCAATGCAGTTATATGGTGTTTTTTTGTATTTCTGGCGATTATATGTTTTACTTCTATGTATTAGCGTATTTTCTATTCTTATTGTAACTCACTTTTCGTCCGTCGTCGTTAGCTCTTACAAAAATCTTCTCCTCTGAAATCTGAAATCTGGGCCAAATTTTAGTTATAGAACAGTAATTTTGTTCAACCGAAATACTAATAAAAGATTATAAGAGTTTTATTTGGAAGCAATACAGCTTAAAGATACATTTAGGTGAGGTAAGGTTAAAATCAATAAATCAAGAATTTAAAATTGATACTATAAGATGTTAGAGCATATGTTAAGGATAAAATAACCTAATAATATTGATAGGTCATGGACCTTCTAGTCGAGATATTTGAGATTTAAAATATTGCGGGAAAAGGATGACTCGGACTTTAACCTTATTTTTGCATTGATATATTTGAATCTCAAAACAAAAGAAAGAAAATCAAAGAATCAAAGACCTGTCATGAGCTATTAAGTCTCATATGAAAAAAATAAATGGGTGTTATGGGGCAAATTGTTTTACCTTGTATTGTATGGAAAAACACCAAGGAGTCCGAACATTTGACACGATTGATTGATTGTCGGTTGATTTACGTCCAGTGGCAAATATTTCATACAATTTCAACGAGAGCAAGTTAACAATATATATAACAGGAAGGTCTTGTTATAATAGAAGCCACCCGGGATGATGGTCGGGAAAATTTGGACTGCCACTGGAAAACGAGGGTATATTGGATAGGGGCAGACATTTTGCCTTGCAACAGGCCACCTACGGACCCCTCAAATAGTTGTTGCAAGGGTTCTTAACGTGCAAAGAGCGTGGCACTCTCTTTACCTCTTTACAAGAGGCATCGGATTTAACGTCCTTATTCTGACCGGACGTGATTGCGAACTTGATACATCCCGCACAGCCAAACGGACGCCCCCCTAAGCGAGCGTTTTACTTCCGGTCGGGAGAAATCCAAGTGACCATGTTTCGTTTCCCCAGTCACTCTTGGGGTAATTTGACACGAATTCCAAAACCTCACCCAAGTAGATCCTTAAAGAATATACGGTTTATATTTTTTTTTAAATGCATCAGTGTTATATTAATAACATAATTGAATTTTATAATTATACAAAATACACATATGGCGGAGAATGACAATACAAATCAATTAATGACATCCGTAATAAAGGTAACTTTTATGGGTCATTTTCAAAAAATGTGGATATTTCAGTTGTGAAATAACAATACAAAAAAATATTCAATTTTCAACTTTAATATATGAAATTGAATAGTTTAACAACAACACAACCTGAAATAAAAATATGAAATCTTAAATGCTCCTACAAAAATATTTTAAAAAATAACATAGAAACAAGTATGGGACATATGTCAACTACATAACGGATTTAGTTTCGGTCCCTAATTTTTTTTAATAATATTTACATTTTGCTTGATATATATTTCCATAAAAATCATCACACTTTTTTCAAAACAGTTAAAATAACACTTTTTTATCTTTTTAGAAACATATTTTAAAGTGAATTTAATTCAGCATTGTCAACTACATAACGCTTTTTGTCAACTACATAACGATTCACTGCGTTATGAAGTTGACCTATTTGTGTTTTTTGGATGTTTTTCTTGACCCTAATACTACCAGATAAATGGTTTTTATTGAATTAGAGTCAGTATTATAGACTTTGAATGATTTATGTAAAAAAAAATATTTATGCCAAAATTTATCAATGTTTTTGCCGTTACAAAGTTGACATAGAATAAAATTACGGAGTAATTTGTACTCACCAAAACTAATCTATAATGAAATGAATCCATGATGTCATCCTGTAACTTTAAGCACGTCATCAGAGGATGAAGAGTTAGTAGAGAGCACTTCCTTAGTTACAAGGGATATAATCAGTTGTTTATTGGCAACATTATTTCATTTGTGTTATGTAGTTGACATTTTTTTAAGTACGAAATGAAAAGTAAAAAAAAAATGCTAATACAATCTAATAATTCCCTGTATTTGTGTATACATACCTGCAGTGGTACCTATATATTTATAATAACAAAAGAAAAATAATAATTTCCGCTGGGTATTAAAACCAGCATTTAAAAAAGCCTGACTAGTTTTTCAATTTCGTACAAGCAATTTCGGGGTTTTTGGACCCTTTGAAACCCACTGGAAGCAATTTCTGTAGCTAAATTTCATATTGAATTTGCTGGAACTTGTTACACATACCAAAAACTAAATTGTGTATCTAAAAGTTGGATAAAAATATTTACACTTTTTTTTAGAAATATTGATTGTACAAGAAAATCCACATTTTTTGAAAAAGGCCCTTATAGAAGACAGATTAATATGATTGTTCTCTTTTTGGTATTTACCTCTTGAAGTCTTTCTATATCACTTCTATAATCGGGTTTTGAAGAACATGTTTTACTCTCAAATGCCTTTCGAGGTATCTCAGAAGCATTATTTTCTCAATTTATTTCTCAAAACTGGCTTTTTAAAAAAGTTTACTTAGCAATTTTCTTCAAAGCAAAATAAAACAAAAGGCAAAGTAAACACAAAATTCATTTTTTTTTAATTTTCTTTCATCAGCTTGAAATTAAAACACCCTAATCCGTTATGGTTATTCAACAAATATCATTAACTATAATCAATTAGTAACGATCATAAGACAATAGTTATTTGGAGATGGTTGATTGAACTTGATGATTGGGAATTTGCAATGAGCCGTTGGTCACGTGCCGAGTGGCACGCGCTGATTGAAAAAGTAATTTTACTTCAAAATTATAATATCCTATTGATACCAAACTTTTTATTTCTTAGTTATATACTCATATCCTCTTATATCCATGTTCTTTGTGGTCTTAAAACATAGTTTTAGTGTCCTTAGTGCAAATTCTTTCTATTTCATAATTTTGTCAAAGTCTACTTTTTAAAGTTTAAAATTTTAAAGAAAAAATGAATGTTCCATTTTGATTTGAGGAAAATCTTTTTGAACTGTAATGACATGGTCAGTCTGATTTGTTGCAAAGCTGTTTACAGGTAATTATAACATACAGTAATTTTCCATTACGACAGTGCGTGTACCCTCGAGTGTGTATAACGTATAGTTTTCTGGAGAACATCCTGTCTACGTGTAATACAGATTGATGACATTACACAGAAATTCTTTTGTTGAATGTGATTAGTTATCTGTGTCCATTCCCTATTTCTACACCACAAAATTTTCGAAGAAAAAAATCAAAAAATCATTTATATGAAATTAAGAAGAAAAGTAGCAAATATAACTTCAGTAACTGCGCATTGAGTAAACATAATTTCAATATTGCCTGAACAAACCCGTTAGAAAACGTATACATGTATGAAGATGTGTTTAAAAAGACCAATTCCCATTGGCTTTATTTCACACTAGGACCTAAGATAACTAGAACTAAGCAATGGTTGATCCAGAAATTTTCATATCAAGATAAGGTGGGGGGGGGGGGGGGGGGGGGGGGGGCTGGAAAAAATCAAATCCGCCTCTGCTAATTGGGAAGTCATTTGGTCTGATACACACATACATATTAATATACCTTGTATGGGGTCTTGTATGTACATAATTAAGAACAGCTTCAAATATATCCATATAAAATAATGGTACGTCTAAAACCCGTTCAGGATCTCCTGGGTGTACGCAGGACATTACAAGTCAGACTAAGATTTAAAAAAGAAGATGTGGTATGATTGCCAATGAGACAACTATCCACAAAAGACCAAAATGACACAGACATTAACATGTATATAAGTTTTAGTGAGCGTTCAGGGTATACATTCTGAAGGATTTGTATAGTAACTGGTTTAATGAAGTCCTTCATTGCTTCCACCCCTTGATGAAATTTAAATGGCGAGACGTTAATTAATTAACTATCTATCTATCGGCATGCGTCGTTATTTGGGATACGTCACGGATGACCGATCTGATCATATTCAATAAACCAATCATCCTTTGAATTTGGTCAATTGATCTTTAATGATTAGGACTGATTGGTGATGGCAGAGAATAAGTCTCTGGTGATGGTTATAAACACATAGAAGTAAACTTTGCAAAAAAAAAGTTTCCTAGGAAAAAATTATAAAAATATATGAATATGTTAAATAATTTTTTCTTTCGTATGTAATAATTGAAGACGTTTAGAAATAACACAAATTTTCACTAAATGGGAAATTTTCAATTCAAGTTATTTCATTTTGAAAACTTTGAGAAATATAGATCTTATTCGATGTACAATGTGGCCCGCTTGGAGATCAACTTGTGAAACCCCGCTTAATTAGGGGTTGTCTACTTTCGTCTTTTTATATTGCTAAACATTCTATAATCAAGGATTTGTACAAGGCCTTGTTATAATATAAATGAATCTCGTCGCCAATATCACCATAATTACATAAAGAACAAATACAATCTTCTCCTAAATAGTTTGCCATCTAACAATTCAAAAAGAAATGTTGAGTCGAAACTGAGGTACCAAATCTATAAAAAGAATCACAATTTTTTTTGTAGCAGTAGACGTCGAAATTAAACTGTATATATATTCTTTTTTCAAAACTCCTGAAATAGTTTAACATTATCTATAGACAGCTTACATATGCAAATCTTTTTAGAAGTATGTGAGCGTAAATAAAATTTGTTTATTACCCCCCCCCCCTTTTTGCCTGTTTTAAAATTTAATTGTAAACGATTTTGTTTCTTAATTTGTGTTTGCTAATTAACTGGGGTTCATACTGTCAAAAGTCAAAAATGCCTCCTTGTGTATAAGTTATTGATAAAAAAATATTTGAAGCCGCCAGAAGAATAAATCATTTCCTGAACTATAAAATACATTTATCTGTAATTAAAGAAAATTCGCCTAAAACATTCTCTTATATATTTAAACAATTATAAAATAATTAATAAATTCAACGACTTTCTGTCTGTTTACTAATACTTTTCTTGTTCAGTTTTTGTTTATACCCATAATAGATGAAGAGCTCTTCATCTATTCGAATAATAATAGAGTAGTTCAGGGAAAGCTTGTTCGCGACCTAGAATTCTGAGTGCTGAATTAGTCGGCGTGAATGCTGACGACGGAACCTAGCATCGCAAAGTATCGCTTTCGGGAAACTTGTCAAAAAGAGAGGATGTATGTCAAAAGATCCAAGTAGGCATCTATTTCACTCATAAATCTTAAAGACCTTCTTGTTTTCGACACGACGGCAATAAATGTTTTCTTTTTGTCTAGGGGGGGGGGGGTCTTTTTTCTATAGTAATTGTAGTATAGCAAAAACAAATCGCATTAAGTATCGTTTTTCTACCTACTAACGTGAATTTTCTGACACAAAAATAAATATACGACAGAACTGTTCATTAAAAGTATGTAATCAAATGCCAAACTATATATATGTGTGAAAATTTACTTTCTGAAGATACAACAAAAAAATATAAAGATTTTTTTTCTGTTTAAGATCTTGATAAATCTCATTGAAATTAACTAGATATTCTGTATACAATATTATGTATGCTTCACAATATATCAAAATAAAATGCTGAACGACCCAGATCCCCCTCCTTTCAAAAATTGTCAATATCCGATGCATTTGCATTAAGCACAAAAAAATTATGTAAATACACGCATGCAATCAGGGCTAGCATTTTGAACATATATTTTAATGGTACCTAACTGTCAGAACATGATTACGATTGTTAAGGGTATATTAATTGTCTCTAACTGTCGCCTGGTGAGATTAATAGTTTAAGGTAAAACTTTATGATACCATATGGCCTAGGTGTTGATTGACTTTTATTTTTATGACCTAAGATCAGTTTCTCAGATACGGTAATGAAATATTCTTGAATATACAGACGATCCGCTAAGTGAACATCACAGCATGGATCTGTTCATTTTTGCGTGAAGGTAACACTCAAAGTCAGGTGACATATATCAAACCGTTCTTATATATATGTCAGTGGAATCTTCAGCTTTAGAAGAATGTAACAAACTTTGTATTTATAAACGATTTAAAGTAGTATTTGGTTTTGAAAGATACTTAGATTTTCATTGTAATGTATCTATATTAACAAAATTGCGTAGCGGCACACTTAGATTAAATGTTGAAGTTGGTCGTTATCTGAATACTCAAAGAGAAAACATAATTTGTATATGTTGCAATATGAATGTTTTGAAGGACGAATATCATTTTGTTTTATCAGAGACATATATATGTCTCTGGTTTTATCATGTCCAACGTATAGATCTGTGCGTATAGAATTTTATATTTATTCTACTATTCTTGGCCAAATCGGCACAAGTTAGATAATTTATTCTAAATCTCTGACAGCAAAACTATGCATTTATTCAAATGCAGCCGCTTGGAAAATTAGATCACATATAATGTCATAATATTATTGTATACTCTGTAACTTCTGTTCTCTGCTGCCTTTTGTTTGTCATATGTTGTACATATTTTCGTTTGCCATAGCATTTGAAAATAAAGTATGCATTAATCTGACTACAGAAATAACGTAGCCGATCTGATAAATCAAACAAGTTGCTTTCTTTAAAAAAAGAAAAGCAATACATGAACCTAAGACCGCTGACTGCCGGGTCACCAAACGATTGTTGCTGAATTTGTGTTTGCTTTTGAATTGAAATAATTGACTGTGAATAGAAGAAGCCAGTTGAAAGTATATATTTACAGCTTCTATTTGAATAGTTATTTTAAAGCTCGACTATATTATATATTACTTGGGAATGTACATATGTTTTCCGATTATAACCCATTGGCAAATCCTAATTTCTACTAACCGGATGACTTATGCAAATTGCACTAACCTATCGCAATATAAATTTATGCACTCAGTTTGCTTTATAATCTGGAATTCTAGATGCATTTATTTTATCTATCATATCTTTATATTTTGTTTCCTAAATGAATGCCTTTATATTCTCAACTCGTATTTGAAGCTGTCTTTACTCATGGTAGATGTTGTATGCGGTTAAACCTGTGGCATGCAATTGATTGGGACCTCTTATAAATAGACTTATTTTGGTCTCATAAAACACCTCAAGTTTTAAGGATTTCCTAATTTTACTTCAACCAATTCAAACATTATACAGAGAAAATTAGTTTTGCCAAAGAATTTCTTATTTCAGAAGTTTATGAATACCTGTAGTACACACTTTCAAAATAACCAATTTATATAAAAAGATATGTAGATATAAAAAACGCCAGACACGAGTTAAGTCTACACAAAAAAAGCATCAGTGACGCTCGAATGAAAACATTTAAAAGGCTAAATACATTACAAAGTTAAGGAATCTATTCCTTGGATAGACAATCCTCAGCCTTTTTGAAAAGGTCAAAGTTTATAATAGGACAGTGACTAAAAAAAAAAGAGAAACAACTCGAGGTCAGAATATCGTTAGTAATGATGACCGTGCTTGAAAGTCACATGTAAAGCTCTTTCCGCCGTGTCCTGAATTTAGATAACAAAAACGAAAATAAGCTTCCACGAGTGAATTTAATAGTATTGCATGCAAGTAGTATTTTAGCGCACGAAATAGTAAATAGAAAGCATCTCACTGATACTCAGGAAAAGAAGAAGCATTTGCGTCATCACATATCTTAATTTTATAGTTGCGAATGTCAAACGGCCTACATTAAATGTTTTGACTCCGGATTCATTGACATTTTATCCGGAATTTTTGAGAACGCAAACCGATAGTTGTAATTAAATTTTGTAGTAATTATTGTAAATTATTTGTACGGTTGTTGTGAGCTGCAAGGATTTAAAATCATGCTTTATGAATTGAAAACACACAAGTATTTTTATTCACGACCGTTTAAAATTTAAATATTTAATAAATTGATCTTACTTTCCGTTTTATGGATATTTTACAATACAAAAAAATAAATACTAATTACTCATAAAACATAAAAACTAAAATGGTATGAAATGATTAATGTAGAAAAATAATGATTATTGTTTATACACATTTTTTTTGTAGGATGCAAGCATTTATTTAGATTTAATTTTTATGTTTCCTTTACACATGTTACAAATGAATATCTAAAAATACCAAAGCAGAGTATCTTGTCATATAAAATACTTTAATTGCAACTCTGAAAATATTCTGATTTCAATCATTGTTAGTTTCTCCATAAACATAAATACAGTATTTATTTTGTATATATTTGTTTGATTCCAATTGAATTAAATACTTTTAATAGGAATATTATCTTTCTGTTTTCCGATCTAATATTATCTTTCTGTTTTCCGATCTAATATTAATATTTTAACCAGAATGTTATGTCCCGTAAGTCTAGTATGATGAAATACACAGTATCCCGTGGTTAAATCTTCAAACATAATTATTTTACATGTTATCGAGACAACAGACTACCATGTTATAATTGACCCAGATACACACAATGCACAGTGGTCGTTTTAAAACAAATATAATTGCGTTGTCAAGGGCCATCAAGGGACCATATCAAAGACGTAGATAACAACCTGTTAAGACCTGTATAAATGACCGTAAACTTTAGAGACGTTCCGAGAATTTTATTCTGACTTCCGGCCGAGAGATATCGAGTGGCCCATAGACACATCCAAAACTCACCAATATATAAGCATGAACCCCTCAGGGGGTTCATGCAAAAACTGATAATGCCCCCAGTTTATCAAATCTCGTATCTAATTAGTTGATAACGCAAAATCACGAGCGATCTTGCACATGCGCATTGTTTCCCTGAACTAGAGTATTACCGGCCAGATTACTGATCACAAATTTTCCGGATGCATTTTATCCTATTTTCGTATCGAACTTACATGTTAGTAGTTGAACGGAATTAAGTACTTTTTAAGGAATTTACAACTCAAATTTTCAACATCAAATTTCTACACTTTTTACCTGGATTTTTTCTCTGTTTCGAAGCCGCCACCGGTGACCCCGTATCAAACATAGCCAAAACCTCATATGACGTATTCACGATGTTAAGGTATTGACAATATACAATCACATTATCAATATACAGCAAGTAAGTAATTTGGTGTTGAATGCCAGTAGATCAGAATTTGTTAATTGAACTTTACCTGTTTAAGGGGCACTAGCTGTCAAATTCATGTTCATCATCGATTTTAATAAAATTCACATAACGTGTATAAATATATAGTGTTGAATTGGTTATTAAAATTTCACGCACAATCTTGGCTGATATGCATGAAACCATTATTTCATGAAACTGCATGAGAAAGACTAATCGCATAATTCCAGAACCAGAGACATATATATTGTATCTTATGTCTCTGCCAGAACTAAAATAAACCACCTTAAGTCCACATAAGAGGGTATGGATGTGAATTAACAGCAGAGGCGGATTTAGGTAGGGGGAGAAAATTGGTTTGCATATATAGGGAATCACTGAAGCGTGACTGAAGCGGGCCCCCTCTTAGGCAGTCAGTGGGCCCCACTTATGAAAATTTCTGGATCCGCCACTGAACAGAATAGAGAATAACGGACAAAAAAAGCTTTAAGAGAATAATGGGAAAAAGTGTAAGTTATTAAAAATATAGCTAAAAAAAAGAAGACAGAAAAAATACCCCCCCCCCCCCCCCCCCCCCCGAGACGATCCTTACCTCAACTGTTATTTGACGCTGCCGAGTTAGTTTGAGACAAAGACAGCCCGTAACCCTTTTGCATCAATTTGAGGATTACCCAAGGTTAATTTTACGGCAACTTATTTTATTTTGGGTTAAAGATAAACATAGTCATAATTGTCAAGTTTCCTTCCCTGCATTCTCGATCGCACATGTAAATAGCACGTTGGTCCGTGTAACACTTATCATTTCAAAGTTTTAAAAAGTTTTGAAACTTTAGATTTTTGGAATTTTTATCAAAGTTTTAAAATATCAAAATTTCAAATTGTGAAATTTTGAAATTTTAACAAAAATTATTAAAATATTAAAATTCTAAATATCGTTTATAAATTTGATAGTTTAGGAATTTGATCAAACTTTTAAAATACTAAACCTAACGTGCAATTTTGATTATTTCACTTTTTGAAAGTTTGATTTTTTAAATTTTTGATTAAAATATCAAAAATAGAAAAGGGGCGAAAAGAGGGGTACCTGTAAACACTGATGTAAACACGGCTCTGATAACAATCATTCTTAGTTATAAATAAATAGCACAAAATATATCAAATCATTTTTAATTACAAAATAAATGATGGAAAGAAGAAGCTTTTTTTTTATATATATATAAAACATATTGGACATCACATGGGATAACAGTATCCTGAAATTTTATGGTTGTGCAACTATCAAAAAAAAATATTGTTAAACCTATTTAAACCGGAATTAATAAGTTGATTTAAATCTCTTATATAAGGTTAGCGTTTGAGATAAATAATTCAGAGCTATTTGGTGTTCCCAGTGCCCAACATTTAGAAGTAACAGTGAAAACTGACCAACTCGCAGTAAACCAAATAGTATTATTCGCCTTTTTGATGTTCCGGATGAAGGTAGATCCAGAAAAAAGCGATTCGGTCGCATGCAGCTTCAAACGTTTTGTTTTCTTTTTTATCGATTGCATGACGATAATATATTGCCTTTTATGATTTATTTCAGTTCCAAGAAATAACACGGAAGGAGTACTTAATGTATAGCGTCGCAATGAACGTTGTGCTAGGCGCGCTTCAGCTGGCCCTAGACAATAAAGTGTACTGGTTCAGTGATTATACACGTCATACTAAACTTCGAAATATAACAATGAACTAAAATTAAAATCAATTTCAAAACTTTTACACAATTTGAAATTTTGATATTTTAAAACTTTGATCAAAATTCCAAAAATCCAAAATTTCAAAACATTTTAAAACTTTGAATTGATAAGTGTTACACGGACCCACGTTGATCTCAAATAAGACATTGAAAGACATTGATACATTACAACACTTGCCGTCAGTATATGAAAATATTGATTAAGAAGGTATAGAAAAATAATGCACGCACACTATTATCCACCACAGGCCTAAATCGTTAGTCCACAAACAACGAGGGTGATAAAACCTAGCACTTTGAACACAGCCACCGGCATGGTGTGAATTTGAAAGCTTCCCAAATTAGTACTGTAACTATCCATTTCTACCCATAGAAAACTTTTGCCCTTCATTGGGGGTCTCATTGGGGGTTTCCGATCCCAGATCCCGCTTACTGTTTTGTCAGATTCCCGTATCCCGCTTACACCATGTACGTAAGCAATATTCTCATTTTTTTTTTCATTTCCCGGGTCCCGCTAGACCTCATTTCCCGTTTTCACGACACAATGATTTGACTTTCCCGTGTCACGTTTACCAAAAATCGGCAATCCCGCATCACGCTTAGACCCAATGAGACCCACTTCATTTATCAGATTTAAAAATGAAATATGTTGATATTAATGGTATATTAAAATTATTGGGGAATTCAAACCATTCCTATTGTAAGTGAAAAAACTAAATTTATATCAGGGTGATTGAAATGAGGAAAAAGGGAGGGGTGGTGGTGTCTGGGCTGATCAGGAGTTCAGGGCCTCCTTATTGGAAAATATATACAAGCCCCTCTTAGGCAGTCGGTGGGTGTGGTCTTCAGTTGTATTATCTTAAAAGTTTTACACCTGTAATATTCTAAAGTGTAAATCAAGGGAAATTAATGTAAATTATCTTTGCATTGGGGTCTATTAAAAGGTATTTTTTTGGGGAAGAAAGAAGGGAGGGTGAGTCCATGGGAGGTAATCCCAACCCCTCAATTTGAGAATATGCTATTATCTTGTAAACGGTCCAGATCCCCACCCCTAAACCATATATATTCTTGAATGGGACGATAAAACAAATCAAATGAAATGAAAGGGAGGTCCCTTGGGGTTACCCCACCCTGTTCAATTTGAGAATGTGCTATTATCTTGTAAACGATCAAGATCCCCACCCCTAAACCATATATTCTTGTAGGGGACAATAAAATTAATGAAGTGAAATAATAGGGAAGTCCCTGGGGATCACCCCACCCCTATACCATATATTATTATGTGGGACAATAAAACTAATCAAATGTAATTAAAGGGAAGTCCCTGGGGGTTACCCCACCCTGTTCAATTTGAGAATGTGCTATTATCTTGTGAATGATCCAGATCCCCATCCCTAAACCATATATATTCTTGTAGGGGACAATAAAATAAATGAAATAAATAAAAGGGAAGTCCCTAGGGGGTCACCCCACCCCCTCTAGTTTGAAAACTTGTAAACGGTCAAGATCCCCACCCCTAAACCATATATATATATTCTTGTATGGAACAAAAAACACATCAAATGAAATATAGGGAGAGTCCATGGGGGTCACCCCCACCCCCCTATGTTTGAAAAACTTTTAAATGGTTGAGATCCCCAGTGGTTAGTTGAAAAAATTTCCGGATCCCTTATCTCCACCCTTAAACCGTATATATTCTTGTATGAGACAATAAAACAAATCAAAATGAAATGAATATGGGATCATCCCCTTTGTCTTGGGTTGGGAACCCCCCTTTTTATAATGTCTTGATCCGCCCGGCATACCATCTAGCTAGCTATAAAGGCTTTATGAATATGAAATAAATCAAACAAGGAAATTAACAGTGCAGGCAACTGTTTTGAATTTTAAAAAAGCCTTTAATATAACAATGTTAAATTTTTTGTGCATTTATTTTTTGCTTATTTTCAATAATGGACAAAATTGCATGATTGAAAATTGTATGATAAGAAAAATCTGCATACATGTTATAGAGACGAAACTGGGAATTTGACAAAGAGAAAACAACCCAACCAAAGAGCAGACAACGGCCAAAGGTCACCTATGGGTCTTCAATGCAATGAGAAAATTTCGGCACTGGTCTTCAGCTCATTAATATGTATCCTAAATGAGACTGAGATACAGCTCTCAGTTGCATTAATAAAAACCTCACAATAAGTTCTGAATATCAGAATTAACAGTATTGCAAGATTCTCTCAAAATGTACACATAGAGCTGAGAACTGTAAAACTAATCCTGCTTATTTAACATTAAAGTCCTTGGAATCAATCTTAATATGCATACTCTTGTACACAGGAATATAAGTATGCAAAAGACATATATGGTCTTCAAAAATAAGAATATCAATGCTATTAATTTATGACAAGATCTTAATCAAGCAATAATTTCGGTTTGTTTAAATATTTCGGAAGTTATTATGACCTCCTTTTTTGTTTGATGATGTATTTGTTTTTAAGTTGGGATAAATGTTTGTACCAACAAAAATAAAAACACAAAGTTAATCTAGAATTATGTTTTTATCATTTTTTTATGTTTAGGTTGTCAGCAAGATGAAAAGGACAAATATTGCAGTTCAAAATTCAAAATATGGATAAGCTGAGGTTCTTGAAAGGTCATACCTTTGCAGATTTTCATATTTTGCATGAATGAATTTTAAGTTTATATGATGGATGGCAGAGAAAGAAAAAAAAACTTTTCAATTATCCTGCTCCTGAAGGATAAATGTAAAACATCTTGTTTTTGGTAAGTTTTATGCTCCTGTTTTAATAGTGTTAGTGCATTCATCTGTCCAGTCTTTCCTCTAAATTGTATCCTCTTTAAGTTTTTGGTGAGTGTTCACAATGAATTTCAGTAAGTAGTTTGTGGATTTACATGTTTATACCCAAAATTTAGTACTAATATTAATGAGATTTTAGCATGACATCCTGGAAAATGCTTGTTAATCATGTTTATGTTCCAGAACATATGAGTATTTGGACTGTACGCGTACAGTCTGCCCAATTTTAAGAAGTTGGTCAAGTTTATTAGAAACAAATGTACAGTACAGATCAACATAACTGAAATCTTTAATAGATTAAAACAAAAAGTTTGCAGTTGAAATAAAAACACATGTTTGGTTGAGCTGGTACTAGACACTTTTTTTTACATAAATAAGGCCGTTAGTTTTCTCGTTTGAATTGTTTTACATTGTCTTATCGGGGCCTATTATAGCTGACTATGCGGTATGGGCTTTGTTCATTGTTGAAGGCCGTACGGTGACCTATAGTTGTTAATGTCTGTGTCATTTTGGTCTTTTGTGGATAGTTGTCTCATTGGCAATCATACCACATCTTCTTTTTTATACTACAAGTATACTCAAATGGTCTGACTGTATGCATATGGTGGGACTGTAAGTGTATACTTTTATGTTCTGGACCGTAAACGTACGGTCCAAAAACTGATATGATCTGGAACATTTATACATGTCTTAAAATTAATATCAAACACATTGGTTTTTTTTAACTTGGTAATAAGTTATTCGATAGAACTATAATGTTTGAGATTATCAAAATCAAAAATATCCCATTTTTACATTTGATAAAGAAGAGGATTATTGATGTATGTATAAATGTATATTAAAATGAGACGGCAAGCCAACAACACAAAAAATAAGGATAAAACAATATAATTTTTTGTATCAATGTTATAATTTCCAATATATCCAAAGGTATTTTTTGATTGAAATAAAACACAAGTTGAAATCTGTCAGAACTTTAAAAGCGTAAAGAAATATTGTTTCTGTTGTCTGCATTTTGTATTATATGTTGCAAATTCTTGTGAATAATGGAATGTTATTATAGTTGCCTAAAGTTTTAACATTGATCTTTATATATATATTTAAATTGGGAAAATACCCAAATGTTATAAAGAAGAATAAATTAATTGATTGTTATATAATATAAGAATAGGAAGATGTGGTATATTGCTAATTTGACAACTCTCCATCAGAGACCAAAGGATGTAGGAGGTTAGCAACTGATGACACTGGACAACCTTTAACATTCAGTTAAATCCATACCGCATAACTATTTTTACTGAAAATCATATTATTGCTACATGTATGCAAACAATTTTGTATAATACATAACTTCTCTTTTTCAGAAGGATTGAAAATCATCACCTAGAATAAATGGAGAAAACATAGATACAAGACCAGAATAAATTCAAAGACAAAAATTGGATCAGTTATTATTTTCATCACTCAGTCAATGATTTGAAGTTTTTTTAAATACCAAAAGATATTAAAACCACAATAATGTCAAAGTTCTGTGCTGCATGACCAAAAAGTGGACTATATAGTTACCATCAAACAATGCTGGATGATAAGAAACTATTAATGTTTTGTGTGGAGGGATATTGTGAAAAAAATAGATTTACTTAAATAGCTATTAGTATGTTAACCCTAAAAATAGAGCTTTTCATTGATTTCAAATGGTAAATAATTGTGTTTCAAGAAAGTATTCTATAATTCATGAATAAACATATATTGATACTTACATTATCTGCTTTGTTGTTTAAAAGTTTAGTTTTGAACAGTTATAGAACAATATGTTGAATTAACATTTCCAAAAAAAAAAAGATATTCAATTAAAAAGATTCATCTTATAACAATTTACTACCAAATAGAATACATTGTAACATACACATTACTGTATATTTATATCTATATATTTAAAACTTGAATCCCATAGGATTTTAATTTGTCCCATGGGACAAAAAAAAAAATCCCATGGGATTTAACCAAAATCCCATGGGATAATGGTCAATCCCATGGGATTTTGCCCTGTCCCATGGGATATTGAAAATCCCATGTTTTTATAAATCAAATAGCAAAATAAATATAATAGTAACAGTAGAAAACCAATGAAATTATTGTAATTCCGCACATTTTGGTTATATTCATGACATTGTAGCTCTTGTTTGAGGCGGCGGCGGATTTACAAATGAGTGTTTTGCAAATTTAAAGTGTCCAGTGTTTATAGTCCAGGCAGGTTTCATATTAAAGAAAGCCCATAATCGAGTTCTTATCGATATTAAAGTCAAACATCGAGTAAAAAAGAGAAGATAAATGTTTAAGTATCGAGTTAACAAAGTAGGTTCACATTGTCGATCAGACTCAATCAACACTGATCGATGAAGCCACCAGAAGATTGATTTGACTCGTTCAACGAAAATTTTCGGATGTCTATCTTGCTTGACACCGATTCAAATTTCTATGCGATAACCTTTGAAAGTCAATAAAATTCGAATAGGGATCAAGAAGTAGAATCCATGCACTAGATATTCGTCGGGAAATGTTAGTATATGTATATAGAGAGAGATCAAGAAAGGTCATCATACAAATATTTGAGGTAAACGGACAGAAAGTCACAGGACAAAAGTCACAAGACAGAAAGTAATAAATTCGATAGGACAAACTAACAGTCACACTTACAATCAGTCACGCCGTTGCGGAGGAGGCATTAATTTTTAACCTTGTCCATTCGTACGTATATACGTAAAAATGTACTAATCTTATCGGGACCTTTTATAGCTGACTAGGTGGTATGGGTTTTGAAGGTCGCATGGTGACCTAAAGTTGTTAATGTCTGTGTCATTTTGGTCTCTTGTGGACAGTTGTCTCATTGGCAATTCTACCACATCCTCTTTTTTATAAATACGTCCGTACGTTCAAAAAAATGTATCCGTTTAACTTTAGTTTGCCTTAACCAAAATATAGAAATAAAAAATATATTGTTTATTTTCAAATACCACAAATATCTGCCAAAGACCAAACGACGTTAAATTAAACAAACAAGTTGATAGACGGCCTTCAACAATGAGCAAAAGCCATACAATGTAATAAATTGTTAGACAATTCAAACGAAGATCACCAACAGCCTTCGGTATGTTTATGATAAAACATGATAAGACAGAAATCAAAAAATCAGGTCCCTGAAAATTTGATTTTACCCTGAACACAGAGACTTTAATTTTACAGGTGACAGAATCACGTTGTTTTATACTTCGTGCTTAAGAAAATAGACACGTGCATGGCCCAGAGGCGGATTTAGAGGGTTTTTTTTAAGGTGGCAGCCCCCCCCCCCCCCACACACACACAATTTTTGGTAAAACAAAACTGGTTGGTCAAACAGGGAATTGCCGAGGCATGATTGCAGCGGACCCCTCTTCGGCAGTGATCCTCCCCCTTATGAAAATTGCTAAATCCGCCACTGCATGCATGGCAAAACAGAAAATAAAAGTCAGGAATAAAAGACCAGTTTAAAAATCTTTGTTTTCTACTAACACTGTCTATATTTTAAAAAGAATATCTAAGATAATATCTTATTTGAAAACTTTTTACTAGATAGTTTAGAGGATAGATTGATGTAGGTTTGTGTGAAATTGGTGAGAGAAAATAATGTTGCAGTGAGAATAAAGATTTTCATTGAACTTTTTATTTCACTCTAAGTCATAAGCCCTGATTTTACACATAATTTACAGTTTTATCTCAGCATGTTATCAGTAATCTGTTACATATATAAACTTTGTGGTCACACTTTCTCTATGGTTCACTAATTGTAACCAGATGTATGTTGACTAAGTAAACCTCTTAAGGCCACACCAAATTAATTAGTAGTTCTTTGGAAAACCCGCACCTAAATTGCCGAAATTAAAATAAAAAAATAAAAATAAATTTCTCGCACCTCACCTGCCAAAACCTAAAAATAAAAATAAAAATAAAATTCCTGCACGTCGAAAATAAATCCGCATTTTCGACGAACTCGATTCCGGTATTAAAAAAAATTCTTTATCAATTAAGCGTTTGAAAATATGCAGTGTTTGTCATTTGTCAAGCCTATTTTTCATTCTGATCAAAAAAGTTGCAAAGATGGAAAACGTTCTGTGGTGAAACATTCAGACAAAAATAACAACAAGGCATACATATTAAAAAATACGGCAACACAAACAAAATGTCGGACATTCAGGGAACTATATCAAGAAGCCATTGAACGATGTAGCGATGCACAAAGTGAGATTATTAATATTAAAACCATACAAATAAGTAAGTCGAACAGTTTCGATGATTCTAGTATCGAAATATCTGACGAAAATATGGTATGGTCAATATGTAATGACCTAAACTTTAAATATGTGCAGTTCACAATTGATGATGGATCTACTGCTACTAAAGATGCATCAAATTCAAAACCAAGTGGAATTAATGCATTTTCGGTACTCATGAGCTCACAAAATGAGTTACACATGCCTGATAAACCTGTCCCCTTGTCTGGGAAACAGCTCACTGGGCCACAAAGACTTTACTCTGATATCATTGATTGGGCCTCAAACATTGATCTGATATTTAATTGTAAAGTAGCACTAGCTAGAATCCCCAGTTTCCACTGTGCTTGGATTGACTGGTTAGTGATCCATATGCATAAACACAAAACACACACCATGCAGTTATGTTACAAGAAGCTAGCTAGCATACTACAGAGGGTGTCTAAGGACCAGAAGGTGCATATACTACAGATGAAAGCAGTGCATATTAAAAGCAGATAGCCATATAAAGTTCATGCATAAAAAAATATGTTTAAAAGTGTATATTTGTGCAGTGTTAATTATACAAACAACAAAACAAAATGAAAAAGAATGCAGAAAGTTGAAATACATATAAAAAGGGAGATAATTTAATTATATCAAATTATGTCCCCTTTCAATTAAGTGAGTTGAAAATTCAGCTGCTTCTTTTAGGTAAAAGATATAAAAATTGAGAGAAAAAAAATATCGCTCGCTCCATATTTCTTCAAAATTTGAGGCGAAGAATTTAAAAATATAAATTTAAATTTCGCTCGCTCGCCCCATTTTTTTGGGGTAAAATCTCAAAGAACTATTAATTAATTTGGTGTGGCCTAATGTTAAACTGTTTTTATCAGAAATTGTTTTGTATAATTGGTATGTCCCTGTCCTTCCACAGGTTTCATTGTATTTTCTGCTCTCTCTGGTAAAAAATATGATGATTTTGAAAAAAAATCTGGGACTGTTAGACCCCGTTTACACTGACAAATAAGATCTATCTTTGGTCCAGTGTAAACGGGTAAGATCGATCTTCAAATGGACTTAAAAAGTTTTATTCTAAAAACAGTTGTTGGCATGACACGGGTTATGTTCTTCTCATATATGTTATGATGGTATGATACTAAACCCCTAACGGGAAGGATTGTGCCTGATGTTCATATGATGAAATCATAATCTTTCAGTCAGTTTAATTGAAGTCTGGAGCTGGCATGTCAGTTAACTGCTAGTAGTCTGTTGTTATTTATGTATTATTGTCATTTTGTTTATTTTCTTTGGTTACATCTTCTGACATCAGACTCGGACTTCTCTTGAACTGAATTTTAATGTGCGTATTGTTATGCGTTTACTTTTCTACATTGATTAGAGGTATAGGGGGAGGGTTGAGATCTCACAAACATGTTTAACCCCGCCGCATTTTTGCGCCTGTCCCAAGTCAGGAGCCTCTGGCCTTTGTTAGTCTTGTATTATTTTAATTTTAGTTTCTTGTGTACAATTTGGAAATTAGTATGGCGTTCATTATCACTGGACTAGTATATATTTGTTTAGGGGGCAGCTGAAGGACGCCTCCGGGTGCGGGAATTTCTCGCTACATTGAAGACCTGTTGGTGACCCTCTGCTGTTGTTTTTTATTTGGTCGGGTTGTTGTCTCTTTGACACATTCCCCATTTCCATTCTTAATTTTACCTCTAGGGGTGGTTTTAAAAAAATCGATCATATTTGAATCGATCTTTCTTTTTGCATGTTTTGTGTAAACGCTTAGATCTTTTTTCAGGTGTTTGTTATATTTAGATAGGAAAATAAAAGTCAGACCGGTTCTTTTTATGTTGTAGTGTAAACGCACTGGATTAAATACGATCGATCTTGCTTGTGCAATGTAAATGCGAACTGGGGTGAACGCGGCCCTTGTCTTTTTAAGATCGATTCAAATAAAGATCGATTCAGTTTCGTTACCAGTGTAAACAGGGTCTTATACTAATAGTATAATAGTCCAGATAAAATTTATAATAAGAAAAAAATGCAAGATTGATAATGAAAAAACGAATATTTATTTTACTACGATATACAACCTTCCCTGCATTTATCTGAAAGGATTTTAGTCCTCAACATTATTTTCTATTCCTTGTATTTCTTAATCTAAAACAAAAACATACGATATAAAATGTATGGTAAAAAAAAATCTAGATAAATTTCTAATTAACTTAATGACTTCCTATTTTTTAAAACTATTGTTGAAGTGAATTCAGGAAAAAACAAAGATGTGCCATAAACAATTATTCCAGCATCGACAAAGGATATATATATATGGTAATATATTATGGGTTCGAATCCCGGCGAGGGAAGAACCAAAAATTTGCGAAAGTATTGGGTTCTCTGGTTGATATGTGTCTGCAGTTACGATTATCTTTCAAGTTATTTTGTTAACAACCTTAGATATTTATTTCTAAAATTTGTGAATGCTATTATTTCGGTAACGATGTCACATATGATTTTCATCCATTCACACCAACAAACTAAACCGTACAGATCAACCTGGCGACTGAGTAATTCTTGGAAAAAAAGAAAAAAAATATTTAAAAAAAAAATTAAAAGGGAAATTAACTCCTATAAGATGTCGAATGGTAGCTCTGATGCTTATCCCTGCTAATAGACAGAACAGAAAGGGGATCTTATGAACTTTTTTTGTCCCTATCTGATATATATTTCTTTAAATATCGGTTTTCAAGATCATAATAGAAACAACTTGCATTTTCCCCATAAATGACGATGACGGACGACGGACGCCATGTGACAAGAAAAGTTTAATAGGCCTATCGGCAAGGCGTTCAAACATAAACCGAGTTCAGTTGAATTAAGGAGTCTTTGAACTCAAATACAGTGGCACTTGGCCGACATATTTTATAACTTTGATGTCATATGCATGGCTATACTAATATGGTCATATGTTCTTGTTCATTTCGTATGTAAGACCTTTGTTGAGGTTGCTGTGCTTTAGCAGTTCGAGATATCGGATGCATGAATACACAGCAACAGGCAAAAGTAGAACCGTGATATTCCTATCTTAATATAGAAATAATAAAATAATAATATTCAAATAATAATTGTTTTTTGTTTATTTATGTAAAGACAAATAATCACACATAGTTTTACTGCAAGATCTTCGGAAGACGGCTTTCTTCAAAGATTTGTCTTCTATAAAAGAGTGTGATTTTATATTTGATGTGCAGCTTAACATTGATGAGTTGGACAATGTGAGCAAAGCAATTGTAACATCTGCAGTACTACCGCTACAATAGTTTGAAGTGTAGAAAACTCATTAGCGTTAACTACTTGTATTAAACTTTATATGTCAGTAGAAATGGATACTTGAAAACAAATTACTGTTTTTTTTAATGTGAATTTCTCTCTTATATTGATTAACAGGATACCTATAGACTTTTCTATAGTATGATATATGGGTTGCTTAAGGTAGCACAATACAAAGATTTTTCTTCCCCAATCAGACATCTTTAAACTGATGTAATTCCACTCATCTTTCTTTAAATTTTATAAATGAGGTACCGAAAGAAAGAAGAAGGATTAATCTTTCAAATTGTGATAATTTCATTATGACATAATTATTACATAATTAATTGTTATGTAATTAGTTGCCATATTGTGATGTCCATACTTGAATGAATTTAGCTTCTTTGTTATTCATAGCATCCCAAACTACTTTATAGATTCTTGCACAACACAGTTTGACCTCCAAAACTGTGTCTCAGATTTTTCCTATTGTATTTCATTCTCTCATAAATCTTCAATGAAATTTGCAACATCAATTCATAAGAGACCACTAAATTCAATTGGGTATAAAATATGTTCTATTGATGTTTTTAGAAATCTGAGACACAGTTTTGGAGGTCAAGCTGTGTTGTAAAAGAATCAATAAAATATT
The DNA here is from genome assembly GCA_019925275.1 of Mytilus edulis. Classification (NCBI taxonomy): domain Eukaryota; kingdom Metazoa; phylum Mollusca; class Bivalvia; order Mytilida; family Mytilidae; genus Mytilus; species Mytilus edulis. The sequence continues at coordinate 65,773,881 of CM034361.1, read as the reverse complement.
TTGGGATGCTATGAAGAACAAAGACGATAAATTCATTCAAGTGTGGACATCACAATATAGCAACGAATTACATAATAATTAATTATGTAATAATTATGTCATAATGAAATTATCACAATTTGAAAGATTAATCTTTCTTCTTTCTTTTAATACCTCATTTTTAAAATACAAAGAATGATGAAATGAATTACATCAGTTTAAAGTTGTCTGATTGGGAGTGAAAAAATCTTTGTATTGTGCTACCTTAAAACGGCTATCACCGGTGAACAACTTTCGTCTAAATCTCATTTTATGGATCAGTGATTAGTTATCAATGTTAAAGTTACATAATAAGGTCTGTTTTTACAGATACTATAAGCATGAGGTCAACTATCTGTGGTACATGTCTGTCTGGCAAGTTTCATCTGACACTGACCTCATTTTCATGGTTCATCGGTCAATGTTAATGTTATGGTTGGTTTTCAAAGTACTATACGTACAAGGTCATCTATATTTAATATATGGAATTATTGTACGATGTACGTGTCTGTCTAGTAATTATTATCTAACCTTAACCTCAATTTCATGGTTCATTTGTTAACGTTATGTTTTTGTGTTTCGCTCTTTTAATTAAATCATAATAGCAAAATGTCAGCTTTATTCTGCATTTTTTTTCATTTTAGACAGTTTTTCAAAATACTATAAGCAGAAGGCTAACTATATTTGGTGTATGGAATAATAGTAAGGCGTACCTGTCTGGCTGGCTTGTTTCAACTGACCTTGTGTTTTGAATATTTTTCATATCATATTTAATTGGTTAACTATATTTGGTATAATGAATAGCTGAAAAGTGAACATATATGTTTTACCGAATTTATTAAACTTCGACTGCATTGTCATTTTATACTGAGACTTTCAACTATAAGATAGAATTCAGAAATATGAAAGTTGATACTCAAAATGTTAAAGATATATTTTTGAACGTACATTGACGTACTATGTCATATTAATTTTTCAGAGCAATTGTCAGAAGAAACTTGATTTTAATGATGATGAGGATGTTTATAAGTATGTATATTAAACCCTTCAAATTTAGTGGTGTTATACATTTTCAAACTTAAGTAGACCATATTGGATTGTAAAATAGAAGAAAACAGTTGGATTCTTTTATGAAATATTCAAATTCTGAGATAGGATGTACTTCGTCTCTAAGACTTTTCATCTAAATTGAGAACATTTTGTGTTTTATCTTATATTTGTGTATGTTATATAAATATATTAATACAAAATGTTATATTGGTGCTTCAATTTTTTTCTACTTTGCCATGTATATGGAGATAACGAAGTTTATGACACTTTTAAAGGAATCTGTAGTGAATTTATATATTTGTTTTAAACATGAAAACAAGTTTGTTGACCGCAGCGTTTTCTCTGTCAAAAGACTTTTCTTTTTATGACAACAAAAAGGGTTTTCATGACTGTATAATCTATACAAAACATTTACTCTATGGAATAAGTTATTGTAGAGAGTTATTGTAATTTGACTAAAGTTGTATACTTATACATTATCATGTGATCATCTCAACAAGATTGATTTTCTCGCTTCAACGAGAAAGGCAATCGAGTTGAGATGACCACATGATAATCTGTTTATCGCTACTTTACGTATGCGACGTTGTCAATTTCATGTCAATTTTGTTAGCAACGCCACGTGCCTTCTTAGTTTCTAGCGAAAATTTTATATCTCAAGCGAGTAGTATGATATGAAAAATTATCACAAAAAAAGATCAAAGGAAAAATGCACAAAATAGCGATACTATGTTTTTTGTCACTAGAACATACATTCTGACTTAAAAACAACAATGATTGAATCATATCTACGTTTTATAATTTCAGAAGTGTAATTCATAATGCACCTGAAACTTGAGCAAACAAATATTTCCTTTTATTTAATGAATGGCTGTTATTTATTTTGAATTTATTGAACCATAAAATTAATTTTTGACTCTTCACATTGAATAATCCGCGAAGCGGATTATGTTAAATGTGAAGAGTCAAAAATAAATTTTATGGTTCAATAAATTCAAAATAAATTATTGCCATTCATTATAAATACATTTCTATCAAAAATTAGGCGCAAAGATATATATTGGTACAAATAACAACGTACACAGATGTTTGTGTATGAATACACAACGTTAGAGTGGGCGTGTCTTCATAAAAATTGATAACATTGAAAATAAAGCTAATTCTTTCAACCAATCAGAAGACATTAAATACACCAAATTTATTTATTAACTTAAACATTCTATCTATCAAACTCTTCATTGACCAATACTCATGTGGAGTTGCCTTTCATGCTACGAAGTTGGAAGAGTCACTCTGATTACTTGGCGTTAATCGAATTATTTTAAAGAGAAAAAAATGTTATATTTTGGCTTATCCTCTCTATTTCAGGGTTGATGCAGATATAAATCTAGCTACATGTACATGTCGTATTTCTCTGTTAGAAAAACAGAAACTTGCTTTAGAGAAAGGATTACATAGGTAAGCACTAATTATAATGTGTATACAACTTTTAAATTCTTGGAATTGTATTTGATAAAGGAATGTAAAGTTAGTCGTAAGGAAATGTGACCATTGTACGTATACGGTAGAGCAGTCGACTTATTTGAATTCGAAAGTCATCGTAAACAGTTTTGATTAACAAGATAACTTGACATTTACCTACTTGATTTTATACATATTCAATTCAACTTAAATAATGGTTGATATCCGTTTTTTACACCTTGATTTTAATATCTTTAAAAAGCGGACAACTTTTTTCTTCCTTTGGTTGATATATAGTTAGTTTCTCGATGATGACATTCAAATATCCATATGAATGTGCAAAACAACGAAGGAAAAACATTGATATCAGATAATGTGCAGTGGTTTTAAAAAATAAGTGCCTTTCTTGTAGACCCTCTGTAGAATGCAGGTGATTCGGCTATAGATTCAACACTGGCTTACTTTACATTTTCATACAATGCTCTAGTGTGTTTGCTAGAGATGTTATAAAGAAAATCAAACATTTAGTCAGTAGGCATAACAGTTTTAATGATTCTTAAGTACTTAATGGAAAGGTGCATCTGTCTTTAATATATAAAGTACAAGAACACACCCGAGGGTCAGTGATTGAATTATAGTACCTACGACTTATTTTAAGCATGGAGTTCTAGTATTTATATTGCAATCTAATAAAATCACACTGATTACATGAAGCAAAGTGTTCTCTGCTTTCAAAGTCTTTGGTGGTAAGACATGTCACGTCCAAATTTTACAACGGGAACTAGAAATTGGTAGGGACTTCACAGAATCATTTATGAACAGAATTAAAAGTCAGTCCCTCTCTAGAATTTGAAACATCAACAGCATTTGTATCAAGATTGAGAAATGTTACATCGCTGGTCAATTGAATAAAAAAAAAATAGTAAGATTATGGAAATGAAATAAATCCATTCATTTTCAGTGTCATATTTTTTTTTTATTATCAAAAATATGATCTTCAAATAGAATACTATAACATGTGTAACCTATGTTAAAAAATAGACTTACTCCCCAAAGCAATCATTTATAAGTAAATTTAGCGATACAAGATAGGTTTATCAACAGATAAAACAATCAAAATATCTTTCTGAATTGAATGCAATAAAGTTGTTTTTTTATCTTGATATCTGAGAATATGATTTTAAAGTATGCACAACTCTCCCAGTCTTTTCATCAGTGAACAAAGGACCAGGTTCACTTATGGCACAAAATGGCCTAAAATATCAACTTTGTCATAAAACATCAAAACGGTTACAATTTGATTCGTAAATTGGTCTATTTCAAAAGTTTTAATGCTGAATAAATCATTTTTTTTCATAAAAGTACATACTATTCTCTAAAGAATGCCCATTTTGAACATTTTGTCGAAATATGATGATTTGTGCAATTGTGATACCTAAAAGCTTTAGAAACACTTTGGCCGCCACGTACGATCCAAAATGTGGGGTAACCAAAAGATTCCAATTTGGATATAGAATACATCAATATCAAAACTTTATGGATTGTGGATGGCGGCCAATGTCAATTATGCCAAAAACAATTTAAATTATGGAATTTTTTTACCGAAATTGACCTAAAATTACAAAAAAATCTTCATTTGAGGGATCAAAGCTTCATAAATATTAAAAGAAATGCCAAAAAAATATATTTGTGTTTTGTAAATAGTACTATCACAAGTATTTTATGTGAAATTTGTAATTTTATGGCCCGATTTAAAAAACATAACAAATTTAGGGCCATTCTAACCCTTCGTTAACCTTCTCATTTGATTTTAAATGAGATCAGGAAACTTGTAAGATTGCCCCTAGCTAGAGTAAATGGCTAGATCACAGCACTGATGCTTTGAACTTGATTACCAGTTATAATTTTACTTCGCATTTTCTATAAATATCAGAAGGACAAATATTTATAGCTTAACTTGTTTTTGCTAAAACGAATTGATTTTAAATAAAATATTTTTATCAATCAATCGTGCAATACAAATCTTTTTGTGACTGCTCTTTGGTTTTCTAAGATGCATCCATTAGAGCTATTTTCATAATGCTTGTAGTTATTAATAATCAGTTCGTTTGGCTTGTTTGCTTGTTTGATTTTTTCGTATAGATGTGTGCTCAATCTTAATTACGATGCCAAAGCAAGCATAAATACAAAGAAAGCAAGCAAGCCATTATAAGTATGAGCTATATATTTTGACCGATTTTCTCGGGGAAAAGGGGGGGGGGGGGTGATTGCTATTGATATATGGATGTTTTTTGTAGAAAAAAAAAGTTTGTTTTTGGTAAACATGGTAAATGTGGAATAAATTATTTTCCCTCCGGAAAAGTAACAATTGAGTTATGATTTACTTAGAGCTAAGAACTTCCTTTTACTTGAAATGGCAAATTAGTTTATTTATCAACAGAATTCTTATTAGTAAAAGAGCTATATTAATGTTTTATTGAAGAGAATTAGTATAGTACGTAAAATTTAAAAAAAAAATTCTAGGGGGGAAAGGGGGGGGGGGGGGGGGGGGGGCATGAACCCAAACCCTCTTAGTAGGTTCGGATCACTACGTAAAAATAATATTTGTTTTTGATTGGTCCTGGAAAAAATTACAAGCTACTTTGCCTGGAAAAAAATAAAAGTTACTTTGACTCAATGTTAGGAAAAGTTTGTCTCTAAAAAAATTAAAAGCCCTTTCCCCCCCCCCCCTAACACACACACACCTACCAGAAAATCAAATGGTTGCTGCTTTAGCTGTCTAAGATATATGTTTGCAATGATGGTGTGTTATAGGAAAGGATATATTTAATCCTACATATAGATATGGGTCTGAACAAATTATCAGAGAAAATAAAATTGCCAATATTAGCAATAAATGCCATTTTTACGGAATTTATTGATATATTACCTCAGACTTTCACTCACAAAGAATGCATACATGATCAATCCTTCTGACTTCATCAATTATGTTAGAGAGTCGGCTAAATTATGACTTTATATATGATGCAAATTAATTAAATCCTTCTGTGGAAATGCATCGCATATACATTGTACAACAGTAATGAATCGCTCTATAGTGAAAATGAAATTCTGGTATCATTATTCATCACAAAAACAACAAAATGGAATTTAATTCAATATCAATAATCTGAACAACAGAACCTGTTATTACTGCATTATAAATCATGTTATATATATATATCTTTATTCATAAAGCCAATGCATTACATCAGTACAGAGATAACAACAATAACTATTTACAATCTATACACATGGAAAAAAGTATTGCAACACCAAATTGAAATTGAAATTAAAAAAACACTTTTTATTTTTTTGTGATATAATTTGTTAAAATAGAACTAGTTAAACATTATTTAAATATCACCTGAGTTTAATCAATAAATATTGACTCGATAAATTCTTATCTGCACACGCAGCTACTGTACCCGTAAACAGCAAAACAGATGTTTTTATCTTCATTGTTTTCAATACTTAAAATAACCAAGTTTATAAAGTTATATGATTGACACCTTGTTATGGGTCCTCCACAAGTCTTAACTGCATAAATAAGGCAGATAATCAGCATGGGAGAAGCAGGAATGTCGCTGTGACAACTGCACGTATTGTTGGTCTTCACCATCCCACTATAAGTCGTTTTGAGAATAAAAATCAGGCAATAAACGGTGTTAAAGACCTTCCGACAGTAGGAAGACCCCCTATACCATCTGCTACAGAAAATCAAGCATAATGAAGGTTGGTCAGAAGGAAACCCATTGCATACAATACAATCCTAAAAAGAGAGTGGTGGGCATACATAAGCCTTTAACAAGAACTGTTCGAGATCGACTAATCGCTACTGGTTATCGTGCGATCAGACCATTTCGGGGACCATTACTTACGAACAGACACACAGTTGTCCGTATCCAATGTAGTGCGGAGCTCGCCAAAATTGGAAATTAGCATCGTGGAGGAAGATCCATTGTTCCAATGGAATTCGATTCATCTTTCTTGGCCCGATCGTAGCCCGGATTTGAACCATATCGAGCATATATGGGACACTATTGGGCGTAAAGTGCGCGGAAGGACATCCCAGTTCACACACTTCATGAAATAACCAATGCCCTTCATCAGAAATGGTTACTGCTACCTTAGCAACAAATTATTCGATTGATGGCAGGAATCAGAAGACGTCAAAAGGCGGTTATCCGTTTGAATTGAGGCTGCGCACAAAGTACCAATTCTTTGGCGTATAACGATCAACCATGATGTGAACAATCATCTTAAGATTTATTTTGAAATGTCAGACATTGTCAAGTTCGACTACAGTAAAAGTTGTAAAATGCATTTTTTTGTACAAAAAACACTTCATTTGTTATTAAAATTTTGGTTAAATAATTCATTTTTTTTTCAAATATTTGTTGTTCTTTTAAATGCCAATGTTATCATGAATTAGGTTTCAATATTATTTTACAAATATCTTATCATATTCCATCCAAAATAAGAGGCTGATTTTTTCAAGTTTTAAAAAATCAAGGTGTTGCAATACTTTTTTCCATGTGTATATAATACCAAAATTACGCGGTCCAATTTGTCAGCCGTCATCACGTAAAAACGACGAATCACAGAATTCAACTTTATATATAACTTATATAGTACAAAGGTGTAGATTAAAAATTACACCACTCCATGCCCTTTTGTTTTCCACGTAATTAATATTGCCAATAATGAAGAAGTTCCGGGTCGGGTTTTACATAGATGGCAAACACGGTTTTCTCTCAGTAAATTTTGCCACCTTCCTGTTTCAATCGGCAATTTGTGATTGATCGTTCGAAATCGACAAAGAACAACGGCATCTTTAAAGTTCAAAATATTAAAATATTCCTCAAATTCCCAGTTTTTCTTAAAAATTTTGTAGTTAATAGCTTTTGACGAATTTTGAATTAGCGAATTCCAATTCTGAAGAAACTGGTCTAACAGTCTTTGCTTTATAACAGTTTTTAACCAATCTTTATCTATAAAATTTTGTGTTTCCCATATATATGAGAAACCACAATCTTGAAATATTTTTTTGACAAAAAGAATCCATTTAGTCTGCATGTAAAAATGAACTTTTATATGGCGAGAAAGTTGATACAATATACAGGAAAACTTTGCTTGTTTGCCGGATATCAAATTTGCCCAAAATAATACTGCTCGAATTTTTATATCTATGTCAACCGGATGGCGACCTAGTTCCCCGTAAACCATATAGTTTGGTGTTGAGGATTTCAGATTTAAAAGTAATTTACAGAATTTTAAATGTATCTTTTCTAATACCTCATTATTACTAAAACCCCATACTTCAGACCCATACAACAATATGGGCTTGACAATTTTGTCAAAAAGATCTAGCTAACATTTTATTGAAAGCTGATACATCCTTCCCATTTTTAGGACTTCGTACATGGCTTTTAAGGCCTTATCGGATACATGTTTTTTTGTCATATAAAAATTCCCCGTTTTAGTAAAAATAATTCCCAAATAGTTACACTGCTTTACTATCTCAATGTTAAAATGTACATTTTTCTACAAATGAAACTTGACTGCTACTTTTAAAACTCTTGCACACTCTGTTCGTGAACTATTCCTAATATTTATCTATATGTATCTGTGTATCAATTTTACACCTGGATGGCTGTAGGTGCGATTAAAACCCGTCCGCATCAAATACATTAATCATGTAATAGTAAAAGTTCAATGATACGTTAATATTGATATTAAAAGGCCTCCGAACAAAAAGGAGTGTTCAGATCCCCGAGCCCGAAGGGCGAGGGGATTTGAACAGCCCTTTTTGTGAGGAGGTCTTTTAATGTCAATATTAACTTAATCATTGAACTTTTGAACAGCCCTTTTTGTGAGGTGGTCTTTTAATGTCAATATTAACTTAATCATTGAACTTTTACTGACTTACAAACCGTCAAAAATATATGAAAAGTACATAAAAAGCACTTGCAGAAACCTAATTCACCTGAACTAGACGAGTCTAAATATGTTTAACTTAAATGATAGTTAAACAGTACCCAGACTGGTATATACAATTAACAGTTACCAAATTGAAATGAAAACGGACCCATTTAATGGCATTACATCATATAATTATTTATTTATGATAAAAAAAAAATTAGCATCTAATTAACACCAAATGATAGTTTTACAAAATTAGGGGGTAAATTTATATTTTTTAGCCAACTTTTCAAAATAACGATTTCTTATTTAATAAATCAGCAATCATAACCCCCGTACAGACCTCATTTATAACTGACCAATGAATATTATGCCCAACAACTTCATGCTATATATACTTGATGTTTTTGATCTGTCAGTAATCATGAAATAGAATCGTAAAGATCAGACCTTAGAAAACAGTAAGTAAACTCTTCCAACATGTACAAGTAGCTTTTAAAACAGCTTGTTTAAGAACTTTTAATCAGACAGTCCTAGATGCATAAGGTCCTTCACAATATTCATCTGGCAAATGTCCCTTTTGTTTCTGATTTGATAATTTTCCTACATTAAGATACATGCGTATGCAAAATAATTAGTGTTGTCTTTTCAGTCCAATCAATTAATAGATCTTGCTTTATTTGTGTTTTTTTTTAAATAAGAAGTATGCATGCAAACTTCAATGAATAAAACCATATTGAACTAGGTTTCACTGTCCCGATCACGTGTTGGGTGAGATATATTCGCAAGTTCAATATATTATATGAAAACAAACACTTTAATTTAGTCGTCCGTTATTCCCTTTTCGTGTCTAAATGAAACAAAAACACCTGAAAAAACTTTTATCTTTCTTAGTTTTATCCTTGCCTGACAAAAAAAAATCATATGTTATAATTCGTATTTAAACATTAGATAAGAACAATAGTAAAAAAATATCTAAAACTTTTGAATAAGCAGTCATTTATGCGATAAACTAAAGAGACCCCCCCCCCCCCCCCCCCAAAAAAAAAAAGAAAAAAGAAAAGTAAAGAAAAAAAACAACATAAAAATTTAAATGAAAATTGTAAATTATAGCATTTTACAAGATCTTGTCTTTGTATGCCAAGTACTAGTACTGTAACAGAGATATTAATCAAATTGATTGATTGTTGTTTGCTTTAAGTCCAGTAGCAAATATTTCATGCCTGTTAATGACTATAACACATACATTTTAAATACAATAGGTAGGTCGTACAATATGTGCAAGAGTTTTTAATTTGATTCATAAAATCTACCCTGAAGTCGATCATCCATGTTTACGTGTAGTTTACAATATCATTTCACGCATCCAATTTAGGTTAGATACTTTTAGCTCGCTTTAGTAACTCTGAGAATTCTGTGAAACTGTATTGTGTATTGTACTTTAGTTTTTGGTATGATATTCTGTACTACCGATCACTACTTCTCTCCTGGTTGGTCTCGTGTGGGGGCGTTCGCCTCGAGAGCGGGAGGTCATTAAATTTGTTCGAATCCCGAACGGGTCAAACACAGACGTTAATTAAATTGGTATTCTATTTCAACGCTTAACACGTGGCATCATAAAGTAAGAGCACAGACTGGCCGGCTCAGCGTCGGAAATGTGTCCTGGTCGGGTGACTTTTCTTCCTGCGAACTAATATCTTGTGAACTTACACGATGAAAAAAGACTCAGCTTGTCAGTCTAGTAAAAAACGGGGTTAATGCTCTTATTATATTTCACGTAATCGTCCTGAAAATTAATTTTATTCGTCGCTGGTCGTCATTCATTATCATTATTTATTTTACCGTTTTATTATACAGTGAAGTGTTGGGATTATTATCTTTCACGGTAAATAATTATAATAAATCAAATGTGCCTTTTCGGATATATAATATTTGACGGAAAATATTGAATTAACTCCGTATAACTATCATTTAGTCATCGGTCGGTTTTGAGCTTCTGTACACGGAATGTTCTATAAAACAAAAGACCGAATGTTGACTCTAAATATTTTTATCTATCTGTGTCTTTGGGTTGCTGTCGCATTAATGTATACCTTTATCTCCTTTTATTCAAAACCAATATTTGCTTGGGTATAGAAATATTTACATCTCTAGACCTCTCCCGTTCCACAGTATACCCTTGCTAAATGGGCGCGTTCTTTTGGCTTATTGGTTATATAAATACGCAGCTTTGTCCGATCAAAATATAATAGGAATGTATATCAGATGCCTGGTGCAGTGAGAAATCCAAGCTATCTTAACCTTAAAAAAAACTTTAGAGGAAAAGATGATCTACACACGAGTTGAATGATTGAAATGTGTAAACAACAAGAAAAGTCAGCTTAATCTTTTTAAATAATTATAAGTCGCATGGCTGATTTTAACAACATTTTGTGACTTTTGCTAGAACAATAGTAGATGAAAAAAATATATAACAAAACCGATTAGCAAGACATTATTAAAAAAAAATGAAACGCTTAAAATAAGTTGAATCTTTTTTATAAATTGTTGTCAACCTTTTTTTTTCCTTCATTTTCCCCCTTTTATGACAACTATTATACCATTCTGAGATATAAATAAACTTCAAACAGCAAATGTTGTCACCTAGACGAGGGAGCCGTCATTGTATGCTTCAATATATGAGTTGTTGCCACACAATGAAGATTGTTTTTCTGATGTAGTCCCTCCCCTGTTAGTTTTGCTGGAAATTATACAATGTAACCCCTGATGCGTACTACGACCACGTGTTTTTAATATTAAAAAAAAAGATTAAATGCAAAGAGAAAAATTATGGAAGAAATGCTAAGATTTACGCATAAACATTCAAATGTAAAAAAAAATAAAAATAAAAATTGGAAAACTGTTTGAGACTATAATAAACTGAGGACAAATTATTATAAATCAGTAAATGAAGCTGATTAATTTATTGCTCCTTTGTGTCCAGTGGCAAATATGTCATGCATATTCACGACTAGATTCAAAGTGGATCAATTTGAAGCAAATGTTCACAAATTTAGAGTGGCACTTTTTACTATAAGGCAGAGCGTTCGCTAGAGGTAAAACGTATGCCGTAATAGAATAGATTTGATCAATTATGATCGAACTCGTAAGTTATAAAGCCCCCCTTCCTTTTTTTTTTCTCATACGATAGACGAATGTCATATACAAAACGTCATGAATTTACAAACAATAACGGCCACTATAAGTAAATGAGATATGGACTTTTTTATAAATTAATTCCCATTGCAGCCAACATCTCCCGGTTCGGGACAGGTTATTTATTTCCACAAAATACCCCCTGATTATTGATCGAAGATATTTAAGCAACCAAAAGCACTTTGAATCAAACAAATTCTTGAAATGGTAAATTAAGGTATTTTGCTGGGTGTTTTTCTCAATCCTATTTCGGGTCCCACGATTTTAAGAGGGCGTATCTAATTAGTCATGCCCGATTAACGTTTCTTGAATTGAACTTCAACTTAAAAACCTACATCGGGTAAATAAGTTCGAGGTACAATAAGTAGACAATAGAAATCCTTTGTGAAATAAGATCGTCCCAGGTATCTTAGAAAATAAATTTGCGTTGCACAATAATGAAAAATGCACGAGCAGGTTTGTAAGAATTTATAAAAACAGTACATATTGTATATTATTTCTTATTTTATTAAAAAAACGTGAATATGTCGTCTGTTTATTTATCATTCTACATAAGAAATTCATCACGGATACAGTGAAAATAGCAGGATTCACACATTGCATACACTGAAGAGCAGAAAATTGCACTGAGAGATACTAATGATGCTTTAGAGCACCACATACGTATGTTAGATAAATGTAGAAAAGAAAACAATGATACATTATCCATTTTATCATATTACCTTTTTAAGTATGACCTTGTGAAACTGCAGTGTGAAATAGCTCAGTTAGAGAACATTTTGAAAAAAACAAAAGCATGAAAGCCGATGATCAATGTCATAGTTTAAAAAGGAATTTAGAGGAAAAAATAAAATGACCAACAGCAGGGTACCGTGCGTTTCAGTGAAATTTATGAAAAGTGAAAGATATGCTAGAAATTAAAACTGTTTCTGAAATTCATTACAAGTTTCAATATAAAATAATATTAACAATTCCATGAGAAATTTACTTTTTTAAAACAAACAATGTGGCTGTTGCAGCATATAGAACATACGTTTTTTTTTTTTATCTATTTTGTATTGTTATGTTTTCAGAATATATTTGTGGAGAACTTTTAAAAATGTTTTAAAAATGCATGCTAATTGTTACCTTTGAAAATCTTTTTCTTAACTAACATCTGTTTTTTTTTAACATAGAAATACGACATGTAAAGTAGGTTGCACTATCTGCACATGTACATGAATTGGGATTTATAATATCATCACCCTTATAAAATAAAATGTAATATCAAGTTTAAAATGATAATATTCCTGAGAATATATACTGAAAACATAACAGACCTTTTTATAGTCAATGTTTTACATTTTTTCTTAAATTTTTGTAATCTTTTACAAAAATCTTCTCCACCTAATCTATTGGGTCAAGTAGATTTAAACTTTTGGGTATCTTGATTAAAAAATGTATCAGATGTCCCTGCCATCTAACCAACATGGCCGTCATGGCTAAAAATAGAACATAGGAATGTACTATAGAATTCTATGGGAAAATTGTAAAATAACAATTTCAAATGGTCACAACTTGAACCCTCATTTTAGTAATGATAAGGGGTCTTCAGTAACTATTGTAGACTACAATGGGATAACCTTCTTTTAATTAAACAACTGGGCCAAATTATACCGAACTTGGCCTCAATTTTTGTTAGGGTATGTAATACTATTTATTATGATTTTAACTTTATTGTACATGATTTCCAAAACCGCAGTATATACAGGTGAGCGACATAGGCTCTTTATATCCTCTAGATTTTATACCAAAGTGAATTGGATATAATTCACAGTCCAAATAACTTACACAACGTCATTGTAGAAAAAAAAAGAATCCCAGGTTGAATGACAATCAAAGTGTGACACATCACGAATTTTCGTTCTTTGAAACCGCTTAATACTCGTTACCCAAGTAGTTTAGCCATTTCCCTGGTCTATCTTTCTTATCAGAATATAATGTAGTCATCATATAGAAGCAGAATATATTTACTATTTCATAATTTTGGTTAAATAACTCGAAGAACACGAGTATTTATGAGTAATATTGAAACAGGATTACTGGTAACAGAAAGGAATAAAATTCCGAAATACAAAAAATAAAAAATAGGGGCAGGTGGAGATGAAAATATATCAATTTATTTATCATAAAAAATCTGATAAACAAAAATTATACTAGATAATAAGTCTTTGTAGGAAATTTCAGATTCTGAATCAGTGTTAAGTGTTTAATGTCATTAATTGGGATGCAGGTAATAATTCCCATTTGTTTTTCTTACAGGAAATGTATACAAACAAAAAAATTATTTTTACAGTATGTGTGTTATAAAAAGATATCATTTAAGACTTGAATACATTTGTTGAAAGTTTAAGAATCAGAGTTTTGTTTATGACGTCAACAAGAGCATATATGTGGTTTAACATAATAATTATATATGACTTGAACATATATTTTGATTAACCTTTGACTCTATTGTTTTCTAGGCCTAATGAGGTTGTTATCTAGACCATTTTTCAACATTCATCAAAATATCTACCTTTTTCCTAACAGGGCTGTAAATTTCAATACCATATTTTCAAATCTTCACAAAAATTGTTAATTTCACTTTTTTTTTTTATGTCTATTTAAAAACAAATTTATCTTTTAGAGCCTTTACTGAACTTTTTTGTTTTATCCTTTATACATACATGTCTTGGTTCTAAATAGAAACCATTTTATTTTGCAAAGGTTAACTAGTTTGGTATTGATAATTGTCACTTTTGCCATTCAGGCTAATGCCACTTTATGTCCTAGAAACAATTTGAGAACCTTTTAAACAATCCTTTTCCAATTTTAATTTTAATTAAATTTTAACATGACTAATACAAATCAAGATCAACTTTAAGAAGTCTCACCTTTGGCATGCCACTATGGTCATTGATTGCTTGAAAAGTGCATAAACCAAACATTTAAATGTCAAGATTCAAGATTTATTGATAACGCTCAGACACATAAATGTTTAACATGAGGTCAAAGTATAATACATAAACAATGAATGACGAAATGAGCATGCAGTACTATCTAAACACATAGAAATTCAATTGTAGATATTTTAGAATAAACAAGCAATTTTCTTAATAAAAAATGACAATCGTTTGTAGACTTCTATATTACATATGGACAATAATCCTTCCATTTTAATATATTGCGGATTAATAGTATAATATTTAGGTAAGTATTTGTTTCTATAATTAACAATAGAATCATGTTGACATACAAATAAAACATGAAATTCATCACCAATAAATTTATGACATAAAGTACATATTCTCTCTGGTCTAGGTATATTTTGCCAACGGCCTGTCTCGATTGGAATACGTAAGTTCCATGTCCTTAATTTAGTTATCCACCCCCTATTCTGTTCAGATAGTCTGATCAGATATTTTTCTAATCCAAAGTCCTTTTTAAATGTCTCATAAAATTGTCCCCGGGATGAATTTTCTATATCGCCAAACCATGAGGTAATAAACTGATCACTCAATATACGATCGAGATAATTTTTATCACAAAAGCCAATTTGGTTCATGAAAATATATCCTAGACCAGTGTTGTTAAATATTGATTCGACAGAATCAATCCATTTGAAAACATAATGACCATGATTCTTCAATGATAACATCAGCCTGTACAAAGAACTACTGAGTTTACTGCTGTTGTTTACAACTTTACACCAATACGAAATCATTCTACATTTAACTCGAATATGTAGAGGAAATCTTCCCAATTCTCCATACACCATAAAATTGGGTGTAGTATTTCGAACTTTTAAAATTCTTTTGCAAAATTTCAAATGCATCTGTTCAATAATTTTCAAATTCTCAAAACCCCAAACTTCAGAACCATATAAAAGAATGGGTTCTATCATGGTATCAAATAATTTCAGTTGCAAATCTATAGAAATGTTTTCTTTTTTAACAATTCTATGTATAAAATGCATCGATTTATGTGCTTGATCGATAAGTTTCTTTTTGGTATCTAAAAAAGTACCGTTATATTTAAAGATAACACATAAATGAGAAAATTTTTCGACAATCTCAAGTTCTTTGTCTTGTAATAAGAATTTAAATTTCTTTTTACTTTTTCTCTTTCTAAAAATCATCACCTTAAAAAGTTTGTTTTATTTAAATTGACTTCTAGTTTCCACTTTTAACAATATGATTGAAAAATATTTAATGATCTCTGCATACCTTCTTCTATTTCAGATAAAATTACAGTATCATCTGCATATAATATAACAAATAATTCAAAAAATATGTGCAATTCACTTTGAAACTTGAAGTTCTCTTTAACAGTTTCTAGTGGAATCCCATCTAGATTTTCAAAGTAGTCTTCTAGGTCATTAAGAAAAATTGAAAACAAAAACGGCGATAAATTCTCCCCTGTCTTACACCTGCTAAACAGGGGAAAAAATCTGACTGACATCCATTATATTTTACACATGATTTAATTCCTTGGTACATATTAAAAATAACTTTAAAGCCCTTCCCTTTAATATTACTCAATTGAAGTTTTTCCCATAAACCAGATCTTGATACAGTATCGAATGCTTTCCGAAAGTCTACAAAAGTACAAAAAAGTTTTTTTCCAAATGAGAAATACAGCTCTATGAGTGCATGAAGCACAAAAATATTGTCTACAGTTGAATACCCCTTTCTAAAACCAGCCTGATTTTCATGTATAAGTGAAATTTCATTTGCAAAAAAAATCAATCGAGTATTGATTATGGAAGTAAATAATTTCCCTATACAACTAATTAATGTTATAGCTCTATAGTTATCTGGATCCTTTGGACAACCCTTATTTTTAAAAACTTATTGTATAATTATTCCTGCTGTTCAAGTTTCAGGAATAATACCTGTATCCAATATCACATTAAATAGTTTAGTGTAAATACAAATCAAAAATGGTGGAGAGTTTTTCAAAAACTCATTCAGTATCTTGTCACTACCAGAGGCTTTACCATGTTTCAAGTTCTTAAGTTAACGGCATCCACAACCTCTTGTTCTGTAATGACTCCATTTAAAATTTCATTATAAATGGGGTCACTACACAACGCATTGATGTCGATGCCGTCAAGATCTTCTTCGTCATTTGCATTCATGTTTTTAAAATATTCATGAAATGCTTCAATACTGATAGAGGGGTTGTCTTTTTTGTAGCCAGAATATTTTTTAAGTGTCTTCCAAAATCCCTTAGAGTCATTTTTTGATAGTGCTCTCAGTTCATCCGAACATTTTTCTTTATACTACTGATAATTAATGTTAAGTGTCTTGCGGTATTCCTTGGCCTTGATATTCATTGCCAGTTTATTACCACCTGATTTCTCTCTGATATATAAGTTTCTAGCCTTGTGAACTCATTACGTTTGTCTTGGCAATTTTTATCAAACCATGGTTTATTTTGCGGTCGGGATAAACCGGTCTTTTTTTAGTTTTGCCTAGAACTTCTTCTGCCGTATCTAGCAGTACATTGCCAAGGTCATCAACTAGACCGTTTATCTTTTCAGGCGTAAAAGTATTTGTGTCAATACTACTCAAAACGTGATCAATCTGTTGTAAATCACCTGAGACACTGGATAACGCTTGAAAATATTCGTCTGCTTTTCTACAGTCCCATTTAATGTGAGTTTCTGTGTTACCTGTATTTTTTTTCTGTGTTCGCCTTATCAGTGTAGTTACTATCAGTATTGAATGACAATGTAAAAAATATACTGTTATGGACATCTGAAAACATGGGATAAACTCATCTATTCTAAATTCAGAGATATAATCAGACATGTGAGGAGATACAATTAAATAATCTACTACGCTGGAGTCTTTACATGTAGTATGACCTATAAATTTGTCTAAGAAAATACGACCATATTACATATAAAAATTCCACATCTTTTACATAGTTCTAAAAGAAGAGTACCATATTTATTCACTCTACCTTGATCATAACTGTATCTTTGTAGAGGAATATTTTTACTTTCTAACAATAGATAAGAAAAAATGTCTTTATTTATAACATCGTCTTCTACCTGTTTAATTTCTAGTAGATTTTCATCAGGTATAACATGATCACTATCAATAGAGGTTCTAGAATTAAAATCACCAATCAGTGCTACATCTTTTGAAGTATTTGAAAATCGAATAAGTTCATCTTCAATCTCTGAAAAAGATTCATCAGATGAATATCAAGAACAGTGAAAACTCAGTACTCAATTCTATTGTTAACTCGTTTATTTGTTATTGATTGAAACAATAAGTGGGTGTTAACATAAAAAAACATGCATCTGTTTTATTTGCAAAATGGGACAGTGGCGGATCCAGAACTTTTCATAAGGGGAAGGGGGGGGGGGGGGGGGGGCGCTGACTGACCTAAGAGGGGGCCCACTCCAGTCATGCTTCAGTGATTCCCTATATATGCAACCAAATTTTTCCCACGAAAGGGGGGGGGGCCCGCCCCCCCCCCCCCCCCTGGATCCGCCTATGTGGGTTATCATAAACTTCTTACTAACCTCTAATTGGGTTTCAGTGAAGCTGTCACAGATGCTTTCTGATATAATAACACTTTCTTTTTCTTTTATCTGAATGTGGTTTCATGGAGCCAACCATAAACAAAGCTTCTTTTATTAGTATACACATTGGAGGGGAGAGTTACTGTAGGTTTATGAATTTGATTTAAGCTTAGATGAGGTATTGAAGTTTGAATATTTTTTGCAGGTCAGATGAAAATGATAAAACATGGGAAAAAAAAAGCAAAATATTATGAGTCATTAGCAAATGAATATATTGATCAATTTCGAGAATTGAAGAAAGTCATCATTGACAGGTACGTTATGTTAAATATTTGTATAACAATATATTGAAATAATAAATATATACGCAACACTATAAACGAATGCATACATTATTTATTCTAGATCAAATTGTTTCTTAGTTCTTGAGGCGAAGCTTTATCAGATAAATAAATGAGAATGTTCTTTTTCCTGACGTACAAAATTAAGTTACTGAGGTTTGCCGACAAAATTCAAAATGATTACTTTATATAGGAAATTGTTTTAATGAGGATGTTTGAAATGTTTAGATATAGATGCATAATCAATCTTTTGAGCATAAAACTGCATATTTGGACACTATATGTGGACTATTTTTTTCTCAAGAATATATCAGATGATTTGATAAATTGATAATTTAAAAAAAAAGAATATTAAGGAAAAGAAATTTTTATTTAACCTTTTTTTTCTTTACTAGTTCTTGATACTATAGTCAAGGAGTATCGAAACTACATTTGTCTACTTGTCTTTAAATCATTTAATCTCTTGGCTTTGTTAGGAGTGAATTTTTTTCACCATTTTTTTCAATTCAAGGGGAGATAATTAAACTATATATTTAAAAAGCAGCCATATTTTACACTATTTTATTAAATAGTAGTAAGAAAAAATGGCAACCTCGATCACCATGGTCCGAGTATACAGTTATTTCGTAGTGTATGTCTTTTAGACAATAAATGAAAATAAAAGAAAATAAAAGAAAAGCCCACCTGCGCTTTCTCAATATTATTTTACAGTGTTTTTTTCTACTTTTCTACTGTGTACTCGTACCTAATAACATGGTAAAAAATCCAACTACAACAATAATGAATGGGGAAAATTAAGATGAAATGATGAATGTTTCAAAAAGAAAAAAAGAAAAGAGCAGAAAACATCCGAAGTCTACCAATTGGTCACCAACAAAGGGAGAAATCCCGCACCCAGAGGCGGGCTTCGGCTTGCCTCAAACAAAAAAATGTATTAGCTCATTGAAAATAGACGTCACCCTAAACTCCAAAACATATAAATCAACACAAATTTGATTGTAATTCAGCAACCCAGATTACACATCAGTAACCGCTAAAAAAAATGTGTATAATCCGTTACTTGTTCCTTTGAACCAACACATATGAAATTTATAATTAACATTTTTGGAACATTTGATTTTATTTACCACCAACTTAGGAGTAACCCATCATCTTAAGTTTTTAAATCCGTTAATATTTGATTTATACGATAGAAGCTAATGACATAACACCTACCACCGTGTATCATCAGTACACCGGATATAGGTACTAACCAATGCAAGCGGGCATGATCGATTTTTGACCTTACAAGGTAACGAAGATCTTTGTTTTGCTTTATCAATATTCAATGTACATTTCTCAACATTTGAAATTCCTGCTCCGAAATAATTTTTGCATCGATGTTTTCCTATTCTTAAAACAACTTTGATATTCAAATAAGAACAATTGACTTGTTCATGCGCAAATAGTTGTGAAAGTCAACACCCACTTTCAATTTCGATACAGTTGTTGAGACATTTACATGTTTTATCTGAAAGAAACATAATACAGGGCAACAGTAATAGTTACCAATCATAAACCTACCTGTGATTACTCATTCCTTGAAATTGTTTGGGTAATAAACGAGTATGAAAGTAAAGTTTTGTGTACGGTGTACAACAACTTAACTATGCACCGTACATTAGGATTTATGTGGTCAGCTAAACACCGTACACAACGCTTCTTTCGGGAGAAATATCGAATAATAACATATGTATGAAAGATTTCAATGCCAATTATTGAAACAGCTATACTTATTACACAAACACATTGACCTTCTATCAGAAAAAGAGTTGCAATGAATATAGAATTATATCGGATGAGACGAGAGCCAACGTTTTACAAGTATTTGCACATGCTTTTAGTAATCCCTCTTGTTTTGGGAAAATAATGAGACATCTCTAATCATCAACCTACGACCAAATCATTTCTTAAAACAGCAATTATGTTTAGAATGAAGTACAAATTGATATTATGTGAACAAAACGAAGATTTTTCGTTACCGTGTAAGATCAAAATCGCTCACGTCCGCTTGGTTAGTACCTATATCCGCTGTACGATGATACACGGTGTTTATATATTAGCTGAAATTCATTTTTATAGTATTTTTTACTGAAATTCTTAGTCTCCGTTTTTGTTTTTAGTTACATCTTTGGGTTTGCTAATATTATTATGAGTACCATAAGTATATACCTTGATCATGAAGTGATTTCGAAAGAGAGTAACACTAAAAACCAAATTAAAATTTACTGAATTTGTCTTCCATATAAATCATCACCCTTTAATTTAAAACCGCACTAAACATTTTTGCTACACCATTTAAGAGTGAAATACCCCTATATGTTTTGGGTCAAGTGGATCACCACCCTTTATATGGGTTTAAGCCAAGTTTCTGGATAAAATCCTGGTTAAAATATTAAAAGTAAAAAGTATTATTATTTCATTTAATATGAGATCAGGACCACATGATTTACCAACTTTAAGATACTTTATAACTCGTTTAACCTCTGTTATTGCTATAGGTTTATCAGTTATATTATTATCTTCAGTTTGTGATTATTTAAATCTGATAGAAAGTTTTCAATTTCTTGTATAGGAGTTTTATTTTCAGAAACTACCCAGTCACCCTGAGATTGGAAGTGTTTCATTAAATTTTTGGGTCGAGAATTATCGTTTCTAGGTGTATTGATGTTTTTATGGGTATAACTATTAGCTTCTTCAATAATTTTCAAAATTCTTGAGAATTTTCAGTTTTAGCATGTAATAACTCAGTTATAAATGTTGTCTAAACTGTTGTTTTTTTAGCACACTGTATTTAAATAGCCCATCCGAGCATCCATGAGCATGAATGTTAGGCCCGGTGTTTCTGCCGTGTTTGGGGAAAAGATCCCTGAGTCCGGCTTCATCAGTGGTCGACTCAATAAGTTGTATATTGGCGTATTATTTATGTTTTTTGTTTTATTTCGTA
Organism: Mytilus edulis; assembly: GCA_019925275.1. Taxonomy (NCBI): domain Eukaryota; kingdom Metazoa; phylum Mollusca; class Bivalvia; order Mytilida; family Mytilidae; genus Mytilus; species Mytilus edulis. The sequence goes on along the minus strand of CM034361.1, from coordinate 65,752,304 downwards.
TTTTATATTGGACCATACACCGGTTGTCTTTGAATAACATATTAGTTAATTATGATTTATTTTTTGTGAGATCAGTATCATATTGTGTTGTGAAAGGTTGAGCAAACTATACCCACTAATGCTTTGATAATAGTTCTTGTAATTTGTATGTCTTTTATAAGCTATAATAGGCTGGCGATTAAATATGTTCAAACAATTAGGGTTTAATGAAATAAGGTTCCAGTGTTTTGTAATTATATTTTTCAGTTTCTGTATAGATGGGTTGAATTTTGTTAACATAACTAGTGGTTGTTCCCGTTTCATTTGGCGTTGTATAAGCAGGTTTTTCCTTTCTATATTTTGTGTTTGATTAAAAATTTCGTTGATTTCAGATATTTTATATCCTCGTTTGAGGAGACGTGTTTTAAAAGCTTCTAACTGTTTTTTAAGTTCAGTTTTGCTACTGGTGTTTCTGATGTATCTCAATACTTCACCCTTGATAAATCCTTTGAAAACACTTTTCGGGTGTGAGCTGTATCTGTGTAGATATTGAAATGTTTCAGTTGGTTTGAAATAGGTTTTAATGTCTAGTATGCCTTCGTTAACGAATCTTTCTCCTTTATATATGACAGTGTCCAAGAATATTGTTTCATTACGGGAAAATTCGTAGGTGAACTTCAAGTGCGGTTGTGCAGTATTAGCTATTGTAAATGGTTCGTGTATTTCTTCTATAGGTCCGGAATATATAATCCAGCCATCATCCCTAAATCTGGAAGTCATTATCATTTTGTTTCTGTGCTGAAAGCGTTGTAAAACGTTTTCAAGAATGACGAACATTGTAAGATCTGCCAATTCAGCAGACGCCGATCCGCCCATCGGCACGCCCAAGGTTTCACGGTAAAGTTTATTGTTAAAAATAAATTCATTGTTTTCTAGAATAAGCCTTAATAGGCGAAGTATACTGTCCTTTGGTGGAACTTTGATTTCATACTCACTTGGATCAATATTGGTCAGTGCCGCGTTAGTGGCTTCTAGTATTTCATTAAATGTAAAGCAAGTTTACATGTTTTTTGCATCGAATGTTACTAGATAGCAGTCTCTTTGGGGTTTTATATTTTCAATCGAATTAATAAATCTTGACGTATCTTTTATCTATGTATATTGTTTTTTAACAAGTGGAACAAGAAAATAATCGATATAGTGCCCACTATTGTGTAGGGGCGTACCACACAGTGATACAATTGGTCTGCCTGGAATTAAATTTTCTCGTCTAGCTGTTTCATTTCTCTCCATTTCTGATAGTATATTTTGGGATAGTTTATGTATTTTAGGCAACAGATAGAATTTTCCTACTTTAGTTGTATTGATGTTTTCTTTCAAATATTTGAATGTTATATTATCAATATAATTATCATTATGTAGGTCTCTGATTATACTATATGCCGTTTCAGCTACCTCCTTTACGTTGGATTCAACAATTTCTTCGTAATGTATATTATGTAATTGTCTTAACCCTTCACGTAAATAGTTGTCTTTGTCAAGAATACATAGTGTTGAGTTTTTGTCTGCTTTACGTATTATAATGTTATTATTTTTCTTTAGATTCCGAATAGCTGACAATTCCTCGGCGGATATATTTCGGGTGTGTTTGTTTATTTTCATTCTACTAAGTTCTATTTTTGTTGAGAATATGTAATTTTCAATTGCTGGACAAGAATCCAGCGGTTTATATCCCGAATTTATGTAAAAAGGGTGTCTCTTGTAAATTCTACCATCATTATAGAGATATCGACATCTAAGTTTTCTTGAGAATTCGTCGAAGTCCTCCATAACGTTTCGTATGGCATTTTTGTTCGAAGGGTTAATTATGAACTTTACACCTTTTGCAAGTAATAAGGTTTCATGATCCGTCAAATTATGTCCCGACAAATTTTTTACAAATAATTTGGCATTTTTTACTAACTTGGTATGTAATTTACTCCTTTTATTGTTGTTATTTTCTACAAGTTTATGTCGTACTTTTTTGTTTTTAATAGTTCGTTTAAAGCGTCTGGCCATGTTGATTGTAAAGTAGTGAACTGATTCTGTGCACGTGCTATGTTAACCTCATTTCTCGTGTTACATAGCGATCACCTGCAGATAAGGTTTGGGTCAGATTTGTGATAAAAATAGAATACCTTGCAGAAGGTTAATTAGCTGAATAGTTATGAATGGAATATATGACCTCCTAAGATCTTCCCATAGCGTAAATAATTGTAGTTTGTGGTTTTGTACAATGTTATTATTATTTTTTTTTTTTATAAATTTTACATTTTTCTGCACATCCCTGAATATTAGATTATAATACAATTGATATCGTTGATTCTGTTACATTGTATAGTGTATAGATATTTGATTGTTTTAATCGATACTGTTTATCTGTCCTAACTGGTATACTCTGCATTTAATTTAATGTGTGCCGGGTTGAGAGATATTATATCCTTATCGTTTCGTTTTAGGGGTAATAAATAAGGTTTAATTATAATATGTACAGTGGTAGTTGATATGGCCAATACTAATATAATTTTCATCATAAGTTTACTAACCAGTCGTAGAAAATTTAAAATAGAAATAAATAAATACCAACATCTATCATAACATACAAGTGTAATGTTTTAATCTTAGGTAGTAATATAATTATCCAAAAATTAAGAAGGAACAAATAGCGTAATATATTCAGATGCACAGTTTATCTTCTTCTATTTAATTTGCCGGTAGAATCGTGCCTGTTGTAATAAGGGCGATTTCGATCCCTATTAAACTTGTTGGTGTTTACCGATGTTGAGTTCATTCTGTTCACACTTGTTCTATATTCTTCTGTCCACTTGTTTTTAAGTTTAAGCAGTTCATCATTGAACTCACTTATAGCCTTGTTACCACTTTCGGAACCAGTGTTTAGTTCTTTGTATAGATCCAATTTAAGTTTATCAGCATCGACTGTACATTTGGTAGTAAACTCCTTGCAGGATGCGGTTAGTTTTTCCAGGATACGCTGGTCAGATTCTTGACGTATAATCTTTAATTTTCCCACAAAGAAGTCCTTGGCTTCATTTAAGCCATAGAATGGTCTAAAGTCAATGTTTGTATTCAAAAATATGGGTGTTCTAGTTGATTCTTTTCTCATGGTATATTCTAGTGTGAGAATATGGTATCTATTTTCAAGGATGGTGTTAATAGCTTTAATGGTTGCTCCGACTGTAGGTGTTGCCTGTGGAATTGGAGATGTCAAGTCGATGTCGAAAAAATTTACTGGGTTGTCATTCTTAGTTGTATCCATACTGAGGGATTCTGGCAAAGACATGTCCCTCTGGGTTAGATGTTCTAATGTAAAATTCAAGTCAGATTGGTCCATGTTTAGTTTCTCCAAATTTTTTACTGCTACTGCAGTTTCTTTGTCTGTTGGCGGTTTTTCACACACATAAATGTTCCCGTCGTATTCTGTTGTCGTTAAGTTATATTCCTTTTCTAGTTTTTGTAGCGGGCTATTGTACGTAGTTGAATTAGTTTTGTTGAGAGAGAGTTTGTTATTGTAGCGCCACATAATTCCGAGAAGTAATGTGAGCGAACTTCGAAATTTTCAGGTTAAAAGGTTGTATACGAGACACGTCATTCAATGATTAGGATATCACAGAAGTACCAGTTCTGTAGTTTGACAGTTTAAACAGGGGGGAATATAAACAGCACAAACAAATAAATTTCTTCTCAAATCCAAAGAAGGACTTAAGCCATATTCTATTTGGAGATGTAGATGCTTTAGATAAATTATTTATTCCCTTGAAACTTTTTAATGTATATATTAATGCCGCCGCTGTGTCTTTTTGATTTATATGTTTTTTGGCACTTTAAAATAGAAAGAAAATTCTCAATTTGAGTTTCAGCATTCTCTCCTTTCCATGTTTCTAATATTACATTTATATCAGATTTGATATTATCAAAAGGTAAATCTTCAGTGTATTCACCCCCGGGACCACAGATATGCCATGATGAGACAGTTAGTTCTCTTTGAAATGATGACATGTGTGTAATGTTGTTATGAGCTGGTGAAAAAGACCCTTCAAATTTTAAACTTTATACAAGAAGGCCTCATAAATTTCTTGACAAATATCTTTTTTCTGACTTTCAAATATATTGTGTTGTACAAAGCTTTTATAAGTATTTTAGAAATGTTAGAAAAAATACTAACATGTTGGCTGAGAAGTAGCCAAGGCAAGGTAATTAATTTGAATTCTCTCCCTTAAGAAAGAAAAAACTAATACACTGTAACAATGATCAAAAATACTTGTTATTGTCAGAAATAGTATTGGTATTCAGAGGATACCACAAATATATACACATCTTAATATATGACTGTTAATACATTTATAATATATTATGACATACATATTTTCTCGTACTTTGTTATTATGTTGGTAATATAGTCATGAGCTTCTATCATTGTCTATAATACATTGCATTTTCATCTTTTCTCCAAAAATTTAAAGTTATCAATTATTACTGAAAATAATTAAGAAAACAAATATATTAAATATCAATAAGAATGCTGTTTTCAACTCAATTTGATTATTCTAGAACTTACTTTGTAGTTGTATACACAACTCTATTTTGAGAAATTATACATTTTAATCTAATTATCAGTTCTTTCTTTCCCTCTTTCTTTCTTTATTAAATACTAAAAGAATTTTGTAATTTGCAATTGCTACTTATCAGTAAGGATATTCAATAAAAAGTATATCTTTTCCATTTCGTTAAAACATTGATGTAAAATTCAACTATCTGCAGTTAAGAGTTCTGACACTATATTGCATATTACTTTATTTACATTTTTATAATTAACCATACTCAAATCATATACAAATGAATAATTGAAAATTTAACATCGAACAAATAGAATATTCTTGAACCAAAAACAAAAAAATGAATTATAACAATTAAATCAATTATTCGGTAAAGTGTACATTTGAACTCTGTCTGAGTCACACATGTAGTAACTAAGTTTATTCATGCATTTAGTGAAAAACACAACCTTTCTCTTACCGGTACGTGCAACAAATATAAATGCTTATCTGGCAGCAGCAACAGGAAAATCCGTTTCTATAAAGTACCATTTTTCAGAAGGCAAAAAACACAGAACAAAGACCAATAAGGAACAACACTTGGTCTTGACAGCCTGACTTCGAACAGCAAACAATGCGGGGGGTAAAACCAGTTGTATGTGCCCATAAAGATCATATGTGGTTAAAGTAAAACTCATACACAAAACAGCACAGTGTGCATGATGCATTTGCCAATTTTCACTTTGACAAGGAAGTAAAAGACGTTACAAAAATTTAAATTCAGGATCAAAATGTGCTGACTTCTTCTTACTTTAATAAAGTAGTTTTACTTCTGATGACCAAATTTATTGTTTTATATCAGGAAGACAGATGGATGTCTTAGTTGTGAAAAAGAACAACAACATATTAATCGATATAGAGCCGAAAGATCTGAACTTAAAGCAGACAAAGAAATGCTGGAGAAGTTTATGGACAAGTAAGTAGTACTCATTTGTGGGAAGCAAATAAAAATTACTATGGACAAACTGTTTTCTTAAACTATTGTTTCCTACTAAGATTTTTCGTTAAAACAGGTGTGAAAGCTTTTTGTGAAGTTTGTCTGTACCCTTTTTACCACCACACAACTTGAGTTTATCGATAAGACTTATTTAATAAAATGATTTTTACAAGAAAGTTCAGGACAATTTTCAATGGTCTTATAATCTTTAATATAGTAGAATGTAGAATATTTATAGTGGATTGATTTAAAATCCATGCTATGGAATATCAGGTTGGTGTATATTTTTGGCCCATCCATTTGTCAGTCCATCAGTTGAGTTTGTTTCCAGATGCTAAAATTAAATAAAAAAAAGTACTGAACTCCAAGGAAAATTAAACACGGAAAGTCCTTTATCAAAAAGCAAAATTAAAATTTCAAACTCATCAAACAAATGGAAAACAACTGTCATATTCCTGACAATCTAATAACAATATTGATCTCTTATTACGTTATACTACATATGAGACCTAACCACTACCAATATGTAGTTTCACTTCTGACGATTTCACACGTGACTTTTTAAACCAATTAGAATTTCTCTCTACAAATCCGGTACATAAATGTATATATGGCTTATCGATATCATGGCGATATGTCCTGAGAATACCGAAAGATAAAACCGCAGGTAAAGGACGACAGTAGGGTTTTGTTACAATTTACCGGGTTTACTATCCATACGAACCCCGAGAAAATCAACAAGGTTCCATACTACAAAGGAAAGGCAGGAATTGCGTTTGGAGGAAATTGCTCCAAGGGAATGGGTTTTTTCTCCAATTTCTTTAAGAGGTTTATATTTGTTTTTTCTCAAAAATTTTCAAATTTCAAATATTTTGAAAAGATTCAAAAAGAAATCCTATATGCACAGTTTTGTGCAATAGAATATTAAGAATCCAAATTCAGACCGTATCAACTGTTCAGGGTTTGCTCAGTGAGGCATTATATATAGTATAGAATTAAGATGGGCAAAACACAGTTCAATTGATGCATATGTTTTGATGTGGAGATTGGAGTTTCATAAGGGCAAGTTATTGTCGCAGGAAAAATGGGACACCAATATCGCTGACTTGGGTCAAGATTAAGTCGCCATAAACCACAAAGACTTTAGACGTGGTAATACGTGTGGGCCATTTTCTGCATTAACTGAGTCGTCCAATTTTAAGATACTCTTTTATATTAATCTGCAATTATACAAATTGTTTACAATTGTGTTCCAATAAATATGAACAATATATTTGACTGAAATATTTGCATGCAACGGAGCTGTACACACTAAAATGCGGCATTCAAGCCGTACTGAATTCTATATAAATTATTTGAAATACCAAAGTAACTTTACTTTAATTGAAACATTTTAAACATGGCTAAAAGAATATATAAAGTTACAAGTACCTGCATCGGTGACTTTCGTCTTCCGCCTCCTGAGTGTAATATTGACCAGTGACTAATTCGAAAAGTGCTTATACTAGTATATATATATGGTTAATATTACCGCGCTTTGAGTCCATGCATAACTCATGCCATTTGAATATAAATATATATCATTTAAATAATAATAAAGAATCGCTTTAACTTTCTATTGTACTAATTTAAATATTCAGTACGTAAAGCCAAACATAGCGTACAAAGCTATAGTTTGTTTCATAATATGCAGTGCAAAACTATTTGTTGTCAATCGTCAAGAAACATGAATATGAAATATGAATATGATATGATTGTGCAACATATAACAATGAAAACACAAATAACACAATATGTTTAATAATGAAATAACATAGATCCATATATCCGATGACACCCCCCCCCTCCTGCAAAAAGTTTCGTCTCGAAACTATCTGGAAACCAATATATCAAACCTATGACACTTTTGAAATTTGGGCAACCTAGATGCGCATGCGGGAAACGCCTCTATACCATATAGCAATGACCAAAATTCGGGACACTTCAATAGGAATCACAAACAAATAACAACAACAAAAAATATCAAAAAGTCAAATAAGATAAACAAAAGTTTCCCTCATTACTATGAATTGTCATTGACAAATGATCAATCCAAATTCGTGCTAAATCAAACGTAGGATGTTACAGTACCTCATCCACTTACCTATTGTACACATATCTAAATTTCCCATTCTTACATATAAATATATATCATTTAAATAATAATAAAGAATTAGGTCCGGTCCATATGCATACTTTTTTCAAAATATGCATATGGTCTGAATGTTCACTTACGGTCTGCCATACAATAAGACGTTGGTCAAGTTTATTCGATACCTTGACATGTATGGGCGTTTTTCAATAAAAGCGTAACTTTCAGACCTTACAAATTTGGAAAATCAACTTGTCTTTATTATTTTGAATACCTCTATTATAAACCTGTTTGTAAACAAAAAGTGCAATCTTAAATATTCTTTAAAATGATATTACTTTCATAATTTGTGTACTGTTACGTAGGGGACAGAAACGAAACTTCTTCTAAACACACATATTTTTTGCAATTTTAAATGTTTCCTATAGACATTCCAGTTTGTTTACTTTAAATACTAGAAAAATCTCATTTTTTTCTGAATTGGAAAACCATTTTTATCGTTAAAGATAAGACAGTACTTCACATATGAAGTTACAACTCATGTTACGTAGTGGACATTTTGATGCGTTACGTAGTGGACAAAACTGTTTCGTAGTGGACAAAATGTTTCGTAGTTGACATCAACCCTATTATATGTTAATAAAAACATAATAAAAATTACATGAAACTGACCTTTGTTATTTGTTTTGCACGAATATATTTGACAAAAGATTAAAAAAAGACTGCATAGTAGTGGTAGTGTCCACTACGAAACGTTTTTCTCCCATACTTGTTTCGTAGGGGACCGTTTTGTAGGAGACATATTCGCACGTTTTATTTCCCTCCCACAATCCCTATATTGCAATAGTAACAAGACTAATTGTACACATGTATTCATCAAAACATTTATTAAGCTGTACACTGATATTTTTTTCATAATTTAAAAAAAAAACAGATACTGAAGGAGATTTGACCCGTTTCGTAGTGGACATTATAACAAAAATACGGTATCACTCTGGTCCATTTGATGTGCTCAATTTTTCTTACCAACAATTTAATTGCCGTTATAAAAGCATCACTTCTTTTGAAAGACCCTAATGTTTATGTCTATTGCAAACAAAAATTACATCGATTTTATAAAACTGTTTATTGGCAAATTTTAATGACTTCGTTTCGTAGTGGACATTTTGTGAGAGACACACCTTCTGAAATTAAAAATCCTATATTGAAAGCTGTTTATTAAAATATGTGGCTCTGAACATACTTTTGAATTATTAAAGAACTTATGTAAAGTAAAAATAATATTTATTTCTTCATTTTTTTTACGATATTTGAGAGTATGAATGTTGAACAGGCGGTCTAGGGACATGCCATTTTGGTTGTTTTGGACCATTCAGCAGTCAATATCTCATCAATCCCTCTAAAAATAAACTGTTCTTTTCTTAAAAATGTTAAATCTAATTCAATGTACTGACTGCACAAAAAATTACTTGCAAAGATCAAACATATTTTTATAAAGTGGCTGGGACAAGAAAATACGTTTTTATTGAAAAACGCCCGTATATCACCATATCACAGATCAACATAACTGAAATCTTAAATTACAGAATTATTCAATTTCAATTGATGTAATGTTTTCCTCTTTATTTATCTAATTGTATAATATTAATTTGTAATACTCAATAAAAGTTTTTTGTCTAAAATAAACCCATATGTTCCAAATACATGTATGTTCAAGCTCGTACTAGACCGTATGAGTATACTCGTACTGGGCCGTACACGTACAATCCAAATACTAATGTGGTCTGGAATATATAAACATAATTACTTTCTCCTTGTAAATGTTGTAATGATGTATAAATGTATAACAAGGATTATTTTCCAGATCATTTCATTGGATGGACATATTCTTCAGTGTAGTAAATATGTAAATACTAATGCATGATTGGAAAATTTGTTATGTATGGCCATGTAACATCGTGTAATTACAAATGACTTAAAAAAATAATAATTACATGTTTAGGGACTTTCTATAGATAATATTGTATACATAAGCTTTCCTCATTGTTGAAGGTGGAACTGTGACCTATAGTTGTTAATTTCTGTGTTATTTTGGTCTCTTGTGGAGAGTTGTCTCATTGGCAATCATACCACATCTTCTTTTTTTATATAATATACCTTGATCCTATTGAAGACTAAAACAGACTAGCAGCAATACAACATTTTTATTGCATTCCATACCTCAGGACTATGACATTCCAGCATCTTTCAGCAGTAAAACAGTTTGTAGATTAACTCGGTCGAGTTTATTTTCCATGTTTTCAGCACATCAAACTAATCATAATTTATGACAAAATTCTGTGAAACAAAAATAGACAGAAAATTTAATTAATTCAATAAATCATTAATGAAAATGACAGTTGATATTGTGATACATAATTTTTGGTATATCTAAAATGTATGTGAGAGCAAACTATAAAAACAAATGAAATAAATATATACTACTAATATAAACTAAAAATCTATCCAGATACTTTTTTGTCTTTATCATCATGATCATAAATTTAAAGTATTATACAGAAATCATATCATTCATTATACGTACAATATAATAATAACATGTACTATAGGCTAAAATCTGCATGTTGAAACTCTGGACCTGGTTCACAACCTAGATCAGCAGGCCCCCTTATGAAAAGTTCTCGATCCCCCTATAGTATACCTAGTTCAATCAGGGATAAACTCAGCAAATAAATATAAGTCATCAGGGAACATCCCTTATGAGGAGAGGTTTCAGTACATAAAAATGAAGTACTGTGCATTTCTGATTGATAAATGTTTGTAATAAGCATTTTCTGATAAATGGATCAAACTAGAGTTAAAATAAACAAGATACTATCATATGTTTTTTATTGTTGAAAAATTGAGGGCTACATTTTTACTTTTATGAATAACATAGGTGGAAAATGTGGTTGATTATACCGGGAATCACTGAAGCATGACTGGAGCCTTTCAGGTCAGTCAGTGCCCCCCCCCCCATCCCCCTTTTTAAGAAATGTTTTGGATCTGCCACTGAAATTCAGAATGAGATATGAAAGCTTCTAATTCCCCTAGGTAAATCAGGCATAAATCAAATTCAAAAAGTCAATAGGAGATTTTTTTACTGAAGTTATCCATTTATCTTCCTTACAAGTTACAGACTAGGTTATATAAGACTTCTGACAACAACAGCTAGCAGGATCTGTGAAGTAATCTCTTTCCATAGGCATAGCCTGTTGGCAGCATGATCGTGATGATAACCATACAATCTTTGTGCCCAAAAATACTATGCAAACTTTGTGTTTGCTCATAATTTAGCCCATACACTTTGTACTGATGCAAATGCCGAAATACCTGTTATTGCGTTTTCGAAATCGTCTTTCCATCCTGCGTCGCTATCTTTTAAAGATTATGTAGCCGTTTCCATTAGGACGATTTTGATTGGTCAATATAAATACTTTCTGGGGTCAAATATTACGTAATAAAAGGTCACAAAAGTGAAAGAGATATTGGTAGTTGTTAGATCTCATATGTAGTATTACGTAATCAGAGATCAATATTTTAATTAGATTGATTCCTGACTTTTCAATATAAAAAATGGGGGATGAAAGCTGCTTTTATAGCGAACTAAACCTATCACTTGTATGACAGTTGCATATAATTCTATTGTATAGACAGCAATATATGGGCAAATCATACAGACATAATAGATATGATAGGTGGAAAGGTAAACAATTTGGGTTCAGCAGACAACGTTATGTTATTATATTCGCTGTAAACCACTAAGCAATGTCAACGAAGAAAAATAAAGCGGCATAACTACTAATATTTAACTGTTTATCATTATCAGTGACATTTGCAATACTGGGAAAGCATCTCAGTACAAAAAATATTGACTTGTAATAAATGAGAAACCAGATCCCTATAAAAAGACATAAATATTTCTGTAAAATATGTTCTGAATATGCATTTATTTGACACTGGACATTAAAAAGCCATCCATAATCAATATTATCCATCATAGCATAAAATTCCAGGCAACAGTACCTGGTCCTCAAAGTGTACTTACGTTTTCTTTTTAGTATTTGAGTAGATTACTATTAAAATGTAATTTAGAATTGAATGCGAGCATTTATAGTTGCTAATTATAAGTAGAAATATGAAATCCAATTAATAAAATTGTACAAATTTTGAAAAGGAAAATCAATACTAAAATAATCAATGCAAGTTTTTATTATTGGTAACCTGGACGTGTTGCATTTTCCCATTGATAAAAGAATCCCAATAATTTCTAAGTTCACAGCAATGAAAATTAAATGTGAATTAGATGAAAAGTTTAACGATTGACAGTTACGGTCTCTCACTTTGATTTATATGTGCCATGTATTTAAAGTTGTATATGCTAGACAAAATCTTACAGGTGAATTAATGAATAATGATTTTATATATTTTATAAGACTAGCAGGAGAGAGGGACAATCTTACTCATACACTACAGAAGATACAAATGGAAAATGTGGAAAGTTTAGAAAACATTAAAAGTTTGGAAACACAGTGAGTGATATATGAATTTATCAGAATGTGCATTTTCAAACCTATGTTTGAATTTTGAGAATACTGAGAAGCATCATGATATTTCAAAAGAGAGAATAGCAGCACCAGTTTACAAAAAATAAGGAATTAAGATTAATAAACATACACATGCAAAATGAACTTGTTCTGATAAAAAAATTAACAATGGTTTAAGCATACAAACATTGAACTGAATCATGTCGATAAAGGTAACAACTTAAACTTAGCAACACAACAACACAATGTTAAAATACAACAAATAGTATACAAAAGGTATTCAACAATCATGGTTAAACATTATTTGAAGGTCTATATCACCTCACGTGCAGAAAATGAATTAAAATATAAATTCCGTTACCAAGTGTAAAGAACAGATGGTGACAAGGAACACCACAGTACAAATGGTGCGATGAACTTTATTTCCTGAAACCATATATATAAGATTTAACATTAGAGTGCCGATATTTATAGTACCAGTCGTGTAATACCTTCACTGGTGATCAAATGAATGTATCGGTCGTAAAGTTGTCACTAGTTTGAACGTACTTATCAAATTATTATTTCAGTGACTGTTCTTCCATGTTTTACTTAATAATTAATATAATATACTTTTTACAGTTTTATTCTGTCAAAAAACCCCTGAAAATTCACGTTGTCGGAGGCCCACTTAGTTTGTCATTATCGTCAAAATCTTTAAGACAGGGTCCTGTTGACGAAGTTTAAACATAATTGACCTGACATACTCACATATATGCAGGAAAATATCCATGGCTTTAGCCTCTAGTGTTAACATACATTTTGGACTTTGTAAGTTTTCACAACAAATACTGCTACATACTATGATAAGCTGTTAACTGTATGTCATAAATAATGTTCTATGGTTTGCATATTATTCAAATTTTATAGATATCAAAATGCCACTACTAATTTCCATGAAGCAGAGAAAAAGATCGAAGAGCTAAATGAAACCATTGAAGATCAAAATCAGGAAAACCAACATGTCATTGAAAAAAATGAAAAATTGGATAAGGAAAATAAAGATTTAGAAAAAAAGCTAAGGTGATTTTCCTATATGCCTATTGTAGACGGGAATTATTATGGTATACTTTTCAAAATTTTATTCAAACATATAAACAAAGAAGAAAGAACAAAATCAGGAAAATACTTCGATAAAATTAAATGAAATGTAAAATACCTTATTAGTATTAAGTTAGTTCTGTTTTAATTCCGAACATGTGTTAGTTTGTTATTACAGTGTTATGGGAAATAAACCATGTGCATGTTAACTGATTGACTAACTAAGACTTTTGAATATTTGTTTCATTACCATATTCTTGCGATTAGTAAGTTAAATCAAATTAAACACTAATAGTAAGGGCTTTATAGTATTCAATTTGTCTGTTATTCTGTCTATCTGTTAGTACATGTATTTGACCAAAATATATCTATGTAAAACATTTCTTAGACACAACAGTGCATATGACTTTATATTGGTTATATTATTAGCAGGTTGACAATGATGAGTTGTAACTTATGAGAAATTTTGGATCTGCTAGCCATTCTATTCCTGGTTGCAAATACTTAGAACTTCGCATATGATGAATACATTTAACAAGCAAATATATTTCATAATTACAATGACATCAAATTATACCAAAGGATTTCCCAGTAAAATGTGTGAATGCTTTTCGGATATGTAAAACATAAATCTCCCACTCTGTGAAATGTTAAATTACAAATGGGGTATGCTCAGCATGACAACGTCTGCTATCTTGTTTTATTTTGTAACCTTATTTTTCTTGAAACTTTCCATATTATTGTTATTGGTATAGTTTTACAGATAAAACATTCTACACGTTGATTATGTTACATTAATTTATGGCTGAATTATCTGTTTATGCACTCTTACTTTACTTTGCTCAACCAAATAAAATGACACTTAGACACAATAATTTTACAACCAAACACATATCATGTTTCATTTTGGGTGTTGCCACTTTCACTCGGTAGCATGGAAACGTTCTTTATTATTCATTGCGAATTTGACTGATTTATAATTCTCCTTTGATTGATTTCTTTATAAAAGCATCTCAAGATTAACATTTTGAGTAATCATGTGTTCAGCTTAACAAGGTTATGTTTAATAAAGAAGAAATATCGAAATACAGTAACCATGTATTCAAAGTCTTTTCCTGTGTCCAACCTTTATTAATCATGTAACCCCCAATTTCTTAAATACTCTATAGAAACACCAAAAAAAAAAATGGTGCTTTGAAACATCCAAGATATATGCTTATGACACATATATTGTTTACTTCAATGAAATGTAGGATAAATTTCATACAACTGTCAATTTCAAGGGAATATTTTTTGCGACATTTTTTTTTGTATGCAAACGGGTATGACGTATATAGTACTATGATTTGGTTGTATTACACAAACAGAAGACGTTTTTGTTGAATAAACTGAATCTGATTGTTTCCTTTTATAATACTGGTTATTGCAAGCATTACTGACAAATTTTATATATCATATTCAGTTCATTGAAAAAAATCTAACATAATGTTAGACGAAATCTACAGCGATTCGAACAAACATTCTACGAAAAATTCTAAATCTAGCCGGAGCATGGATACAATATAGTGTGGACCAATAAGTGAACAAACATTCATCTTATCTGCCTACAAACAGTTAAGTATGATACAAAAGATAACTATGAAATACCATTAAATGACCTGTTTGAATGAATACATTATAAAGTCACTATTGGTATACTTATAACTCTCATTTCCTCATAACTCTAACTTTTTAGGCCACAAATAAATGTTTTGGGGTACCTTTTTTTCTATATAACTGTATATCAAATAGAATATAACATAGAAAAAGTTTTTTGTTAAAGCAAAATATAAGAAATGAGGGGGAAAAAATCAGAAATAGCTCCCGAAAACACTGATCGTGCTGTTAATATTCAAGGTCCAGCCGTAATAAAGGCAATGTTCTAATAGAATTACTACATATTAAATCATAACCGCTATAATTAAAAGCTTCCTTCTGTAACGGCATCCAATCAGGGACAGTATCCGAGAAAGACAACTTGATTCCATTGTCATTTTTTGCCTGCTTTTCGGAACGATGCAGGTTAAGATGTATGATACTAAACCCTAAAGGCAGGGATTTTGCCTGATATTTATATGATGAAGACATAATCTTTAAAACAGTTTAATTGAGGTCTGGAGCTGGCATGTCAGTTAACTGCTAGTAGTCTGTTGTTATTTATGTATTATTGTCATTTTATTTATTTTCTTTAGTTACATCTTCTGACATCGGACTAGGACTTCTCTTGAACATAATTTTAATGTGCGTAATGGCATATTCTTATTCGTTTACTTTTCTACATTGGCTAGAGTTATAGGGGGAGGGTTGAGATCTCATAAACAATGTTTAAACCCGCCGCAGTTTTGAGCCTTTCCAAAGTCAGGAGCCTCTGGCCTTTGTTAGTCTTGTATGAATTTTAATTTTATTTTCTTGTGTATAATTCGGAGTATAGTATGACGTCCATTATCACTGTACTAGTAAACATATTTGTTAAGGAGCCAGCTGAAGTACGCCTCGGGTGCGGGAGTTCCTCGCTACATTGAGGTGATTTTTTTCCGCTTTTCTGGTAGAAAATGGATTTCATTTTCACCAGGTTTTAATAACAATTTCAAGTCATGTCATAGTGTAGTGTTTCTCTTATGTCATATCGATCCAACCGTTTAGTTAATGGCACTGAGAGGATAATTAGTTCTCGATGATTTGACCAGCCCCGGAACATCATGTTGTCTTTTTAAGTGTTATTTCGAACTTGTTTGTCCGTTCGTCCAGAGCAAAAACTTTGTCAGGTTTTCTTTGACTAATAAGTTTAAAATACCGCTTGTATCACTTGCCTATTTCTGTCTTTGTTGACAGAACACTTTTTATTTTCTCTATTGAATGTTTAGTAGTATTCACATTTTGCAAACATATTTACATTACTAGTGTCTCTGATTCTGTATTTGAGTCGATCGTCACTGATGAGTCTCGTCGAAATGAATTTTGGAGCTATAATAAGTATGCTATATGGTTTAACCAAAGGGACTGTCGTGTTAATCATCTGAAGCAGATTCAGACTTTTAATGGTTTTCAGTAAAATTATAAAAATCTAAATAATTGTTCTTAATTTGACTGAGGCCATTTAAGATACGGGAAACAAAAGTTTAACGATTCGAGTGTAAGTGCTTGTCTGCTTTTACCTAATGAACGACATTTTCAACCTCATTTTGTTGATCGATTCGACGTGTGTGCAAAGGTGAAGTTCTAGGTTTCGATTCTGTAAATATAGACAATGCGATTCCCCATATCATCACTCTTTGTGGCTAAAATGATGCCACTTTTACTATAAGGTTTCGTAAGAAAATATATCTTGGACTAGAAAGTTGATATACACTTCTATTCTTAATCAAAGGTAAAAACATAGGGCTGTCCGGCATATTTTCACCATTCATATGCTTCGAAATTCTAATTCTAAACTTAGACTTGAGTTATGTAATGCTCCATACCTTCACTGTTTGTCGTTTGTTTTATACTGGTTACATACCCAAGTTATGTCTCAATGAGATTAAACATAGAAATCATATCTAGGGACCAGTTCATAAACCCAATAAAACATTTATGCATATTATATATCTTCCGAAAAGAAAGGTGAACGTGAAACAGCGGTATTTACAACGTGCAATATATAAACTATGGTTATTGCTTTAGAAATGAAACATAAACGTGATGTGGTCTGCTATGAATATATTCAATTAATGTCAATCGTATAATGGTGATCAATGTGCGGAAAGTTGAACTACTTAATAAAAAGGAAAACAAAAGATTGTGTTACCATTTCAAAATACTACTAGTAGGTATTTGAAACTTGAATTTAAAAGTGCATTTTATTTTCTAGTACATATAAAGTAGACGATTTTTGCATTTGATGTTTGAATAGTGTGTGTAAAAAAGAGGCATTAGTAAAAGCAATAAAAAGAACAATATATATCATTTTATTAAAGCGATTTTCTATTTACCAAATATATATGTTAGACTCAGATCGACGTCTGTTCCTCAAATCGACGTCCAAATATGACGTCACATTCTCAAATCGACATTTGATCCTCTAATCGACGTCCAATGTGCCGTCATGTATAGCCAAAACGACGTCCAATTTATAATATTTTGATATGAGCGTCACCGAGGAGTCTTATGTAGACGAAACGCGCGTCTGGCGTACTAAATTATAATCCTGGTACCTTCGATAACTATTGTAGTCTTCTTGATTTCTAATATCAATGAATAATAAAATAATAAATTGCTTACACTTATACATGCATATTGATAAATGGCATGTGAGTATACGTATATAGATATAGGAACCCAACGACAAAGAAAACAAAACGACATTTATATTGGGCAACACTCATTTTTCAACAATGGACAAAATGAAGGAGAAAATACAAACTGTTTTTAGGGTATTATAATTTGAACTCTGTAAGATATACTAGTATTCAACAAATTCATTAGTTTACACCCGGAGTGAAAAATGTGCAAAATAAATTGGCATTATGTTTTTATGTTGTGCTGTTACACCACTGTTCCAGGTTAAGGATAGGTTAAGCGCTCACAAACATGTTAAACCCAGCCAAATATTTTATGTGTCTGTAGTCTAGTGGTTCACCGTTGTCGTTGGTTTATGTCTTGCATATTTGTTTTCGGATTTTTCTTGTTATAAGTCAGTTTTTAGTTTTTATATTAATTGTTTTATATGTTTTATGTCGTGGTGGCCTTTAATTGCCGACTTTATCATTGTTGAAGGACGTACGGATGCCTATAGATATCAGAAGATGTGGTATAAGTGGCAATGAGACAACTCTCAATCCAAGTCACAGTGTATAAAAGAAAAACATTATAGGTCAAAATACGGCCTTAAACACGGAGCCTTGGCTTACACCGAACAACAAGCTATAAAGGTAAAGTGCTATATAATTGCTTACATGCACTTCATTTGGACTCTGGTGTATAGTTGTTCGATTAGCTATCATACCACATCTCATTGTTTTTAATAAGCTCTTAAATTACAACACAATTAATATTACAACCTGCAAACATCGGTAGCACATTTAAAAAATATGTATTAATACCTTTTATTTGTCACATATACTATGTTTTGGTTGTAAAAATATTGACCTACAACTGTCTTTACTCCTCTCTCGGACAATTCAAGTTTAAGTTCTGTAATTTCGGCAGTTGTATTCATTTGTTTTAGATATATTTCCGTATAATACGGCATGTTGGCCAAAAATGTCAGAGTCTCGGCGTTTGCATCTTTCAATAGGTCCATTAAAACGGACGTCGATTAGAAAAGTTAAAAATTGGACGTCGATTAGAGAAGTTAAAAATTGGACGTCGATTAGAGAAGCAAAAAATTGACAAAAAAGAATCTTATTGTATTGTGACGTCAGCATTAGACGTCGATTTGAAGAACGGACGGCGATTATGGACCGGACGTCGATCTGAGTCTTACATTTATAATTTAGAAATAATAGCTGGATTACTAAACGGAAAATGTCATTTGTAGCATAATTATCTTCACTTCTTAATTGATAAGTAATGACAACTTAACTGCGTATTCAATTTAAAAATAAGCTGTGACATCTGTAGTTAAAACCATTTTACTACTTGTAAACACTTTACCAAATCATTGTGATAAGAACTAATGGAAGTTTAAATTCTGCAATAAGTAGTCCAAGCAATTTTGATTAAGGTTTGAAATTGCATACATCTAAATATCTTTTCATTAAACATTTCAGACTACACGATAACGAAGTCAGACTGCTGTACAATTCTCTTGAAACAGAAAGACATGAGCACGATACAGCAATGTCACGGTAAGAAATGTTTTAACAGAAAACAGCATCAGAAAACATCCTATTGTCTTTTGATAAATATTGATTAAATATATAACATAAATAACATATTTTCCCTTTTTTCCCTATATGTTAAGAATGAGATGCTGTAAGATTGCTTAAGAGATGACTATCCACCAAAGTTCATATGAAATTGATGTAAGTAAACGTCAATGAAAACACCATATCGTATAGTTAACTATAAAAGGCTCAGACATATTTTAGTTTAAAAACTAACGACTTAATGTATAACAAAACAATTTGCGATTTTGTCTTGTTTACAAACATGAATTATCGGCAACTACTAAACTACAGCCTGCAAGCTAGGAACAGGCAAATACACTATTTGACGGGATTACACATGTTTCATTGCGTCTTCCCCTCCCCATTATCCATTTACCTGGGATAGTAGTGATGAAACACTTCAGAAGAACTATACGTTAGTGGTAAATAGCTAAACTCATTAGATCGATACAAAAGAGAAAAAAAAAAACTGAAAGCAGGTGACAGGGAATTTTTACACCATCTGCATAAAACTGACAAAGATCACGAATCTGAGAGATGACATCAAGTGCAAAGCCAAAAGCAACTAATACAAAATATTATGTAGCTTAGACTTAATTATAAATCAGTTCATATCAGGTATTCAACAGAATAATAAAAAAAGACGTAATTATACGTCAGAAGGAAAACAAACACGACTAGAAAAAAAGCAAAAATCCAGGTAACGATAGAAACGTGAATTGAAGATTTAACTGATAACACAATCAATACTATTTCCTATTAAAACAAAAATAGCATAGATATAATTACAGTTTTGTATTGATAACCATTTTAGATTATATTTATTTATAAGCAAGCAATGCAAAGGAGTAGGTCCGGTAAGGGCCGATTTTGGCCTCAAATTTCAGGTTCATCTAACCACGGATTTTGGACTCTTTTTAAACACTTAAGTGTCTATTTCAATTGATTCGATTAGTTTATGTGAAAGATTTTAACTGATTCAGTCATTAAATACGCTTGAATTCAAGCTTAAATATTTAAAAACTAACAAATATGCCAAAAAATGTCACTTTTCAGATGGTTTTGTCAAAAATGAAAGTGGCCGCATCCGTGTTCATCCTAAACCTTTATATATGTTATGTAATATCATCAAATACAACTTACATTTCAATATTATGGATAAACACGAATGCGGCCACTTTCATTTAAGACGGAAACCGTCTAAAATTTAACAAAAATGCTGAAATTGTGAAGATTTTGTAATTTAGCACGACTTAATGATGCTAGTACTCGATATATGTGCATTGTATTGTCAAAAACAGCCCATATTAATGAAGCAGAAGCGTTCTACTTTCCAATAAATAGCTGAAAGGTTGCATTTTCACACTTTTGTAAAACTGCTATATTTTGGGGCCAAAAAGGGGTCT
Organism: Mytilus edulis; assembly: GCA_019925275.1. Taxonomy (NCBI): domain Eukaryota; kingdom Metazoa; phylum Mollusca; class Bivalvia; order Mytilida; family Mytilidae; genus Mytilus; species Mytilus edulis. The sequence goes on along the minus strand of CM034361.1, from coordinate 65,731,624 downwards.
TACTGAACCTACTCCTTTGATAGGGCTACATGGACAAATATAAAGCTGAGTATAATGATGTTGTTATCACCTTTAGATCACCGTTCGCCTTTCGACAATAAAAACAATTCATACCGTAAAATCAGCATTGAGGGTCACAATAAGACAAATATTCAAACAAGACAACTAATGCTAAGGTTGAAAATAAGAAAATAAAACAATCAATACATATAACAGATAGCAATCCCTTAATCTTAAGCTTTTGACTTGAACAGTCTCATAAAGAATGTGACAGTGTTAAGCATAATCATACATTCCCCTAACATAACTTAGTGGCACAACATGAGAATGCATTGTAAAAAAAAAGTTGTAAATGACTAAATTGTTACGGACAGTACAAGATGATAAATTGACAGATACGAGTCAGAATTTCACAGATCCAGTAAGTAAATAAAACTAACTATTAGATAAATCAAAAATTATTCCAGACTAAGTTATTAATACATTTATTTAACTAGGTTAGAAATGCAGTATACGGCAGTGCAGAATGAGTGTGTTGAGCTCTGGTTGAAACTCCAAAATATACACAATAGCTCTGAAATGTGAGTATATTAATCAATGTTGTTTTATGTTGATTTAAGTGGTATTATATAATATTATTTTATAATGATTATTAAGTCTGGTGTATCTAATATCTTTTTGACGCCAATCAATACGACTAAAATCTTTTTTTCTGCATACTGGTAAAATAAGCTTCTTTAAATTCATTTGAAAGAGAAAGATAGTCAAGTCGTCTATCATATTTCCAACAGTTCGTTTACAATTTTTCTATGGTGAAAAATTGCCTGAACAATATTGATATTGCGATGAGAATTAGTCCGTGTCGATCAGACGAAGAATCTTAAAATTTCGAAAGATAAACTCAAAAAGTTTTTAATTACAATCTTGACTGCTGTAAAAATTCACAAAATTTTGTATTGTTTCATACAAATATTCTCCATGCTCAATTGTACAATAAATTACATCGTGTCTCTTAGCAATGAGAATCGAGGACATAAATTCCTTATTGTATAAATATCAGTGTGTGAAGAACTGCAACGTCTACGTCAACTTATACACAGTGGATAATATCTTTCAAATGCTTAACTCTTGTCTAACATCTTAAAATACCGTTACGGTACAACAACTTATTGTTGCGAATACTTTTCTTCGTGTACATCTCTTTCTATACCACTTACCGCCGATTTCGTTTCGCGATTTTCAATGAATACTTGATGTGACGATTTAAATATGCGTTATTTTTTTACCCGTGAAGGTCACGGAATAGATCGGTTTCAAAAATTAGTTGTTTTACCAAATGTCAACTTTCAAAAGACATTCGGCTTTCAAAAGAATATAGTATGCACATTTATTGGTTGAGTTTTTTTTTATTCATGTTAATAAGACGTCAAAGAAAAAAAGCATGTTGCAAAATTTCTTACGTGTTAAATTCACTTTTCAGATTTGTTGATGTATATATGTTTCACCCGTTTGACGCATTGTCTTACGGGTGAAAATGAGGATGCTAGGGAATTCAAAGATTTCTAATCTTTTTACCAAAAATAATTCATTTATAAATTATTATTTCATAAAAGAATGTTTTGAATACCAACACCTACATATTTTAACAGAAAACTATGCATTTAAGAACTCAACAACTTCATTAATTCAACTAAGTAGTAGTCTGGTCAAACTTCCGTAGTATTAACATACAACAGATGTACATCTATAAGTATGGCAATATATATGATTATTCAGTTCAACCAAGTAAAATCCTAGTAGTACTCCTCGAAAATTGAATCTGTAGTATGATAATCTATGTAAATGTTTTATTAAAACAATTTTATTTGTTGTAGATCTTTTGAAAAGTTAGGCTCTGTTATCGACAAAAACATTTTCAAACAGAAATTAGAAGAAACTACAGCTCAGGAAAACACGTTAGCAAAAGAAACAACTAAAATATTGAAAAACTTCGCATCTGCTAAAGATAAGAAAGGGTGTATCAAGGTTTTAAAGAAAAGGTACATGTATTTGAAAAAAAATATTTGCATTATTCCAATTTCATTCCCCTGATTGCTCAGATATTAAGACAATTCGAGATTTATGGTTCTTAAGGAATAGTGTTGATGTTCACTGTTATAACTTGCCTTTCGAAACAATGATCCTTGGCTGTTACATCAATAACACTTATTGACGAATAAATACATAAGCTATCATTCAACAAAAGTTTCTTTATACTTGCATAACTTTTGTTTCGTACGTTTATTCATTTGACAGATCCAATGAAAGCAAAAACAAATGCTGAACAAATAAGTAAAGCATAACTATGGAAAATAAAGTTTTCTTTATAATATTGTTAGCTTACCTTGATTTAAGTCACTATTAATTTAAAATATTCTTCCAAAAATTACAGGTATACGATATATTTGACCATCGAATTAATGATGATTGTTCGATGATCGTTGTTCAATCAAACGTTTTAAAATTTGAGGTAGACATTTTTATATTTAAATTTCAACAATTTTCAGTCGTTGTAAAGAAAATTATCAATTATATCAGATTTTCAGTTTTGTACGTCAAAATCATGTTTTGCTACATGAGACTCACTAGTTATGCTTATATAAAAATAATAAATAGGCCAATCAAAGAACGAAGTTTAAGGCAATCGATTTGAGAATCCAATTTCTGAAAGGTTTAACAAAATAGGGACTAACGATACCAAAGGGACAGTCAAATTCATTTACCGAAAATAAACTGACAACGCCTGGCTAGAAATCTAAAATAAACCGACAAACAATAGAACACATGACACAATAGAACTCATAACATGACATAGAATACTAAAGAAAAAGCAACACGAACCCCACCAAATTATAGAGGTGATATTAGGGGCTACGGAAGGGTAAGGAGATCCTACTCCGCATGTTGCACCCGTTGTGTTGCTTATGTTATAACACATCCGGTAAATGGTTCAATTCGGTAGGTAACATTCATGGAAGGGAAGGGTATTGTAGTAACAACGTAAGGAATATATCCGATATCATTTGTGAAATGGTTATTCCATAACGGTCAACCAACTCGTGATGGCGTCCGTAAAATTCACGAAGGGATGATTTGAACTTCAACATTTAGAACTCTTGGTTTAATAGCTTCCTTGTGAGCAGGACAACATAAGGCTTAAATTATCAATTATATTCCTAGGATAAACACCCTTAGTATTTCAAAAGTTCAAGTTTAATTGCACATGGACAGTTTATTTATGATTATGATAATATTAATAGTATTAATTAGTATGTCAACACGGATGTTTGATTTGCGAGACTAGTGATAACATCGGGGAGAGTGCACCCTTCAGCTCAGCAGTATCATCGACCCAGTGATTGTTAATAAACTAATCCAATGTACCAGGCTTAAATGTCATACACACGTCTGTTCTACCAAATACTCATCAGTGAGGCACAAATCAACGGATACACACACTTATTTGGACTGTTTCTATTATTCAAGCTCAGTATTTATTTTTCACAACAACATTATTTTATATATTATAGTATACAATTATGGCCCGTTGAAAAGATGAATATCCAAAATTGTAAACACGAGAAGGTTATTTCATTGAGGGCGCAGCCCGGAATGACATAACTTTTAAGGGTTGACAATTTTGGATATTCATCGATTCTAAGGAGCTACAATTGTTTTTTTATACCGAACGAACAGTTGAACGGCATTTCTACACTTACTATAACATTTATAACACACAGACTGACGTTTAAAAATACATAAACTTGTGTTCGAATTTCTCGAATTTACAACAAAAGTAGAATCTTTTTGTAAAATATTGATGGCCCTTAAAAGGACCGTTTATAAGATATATCATCGGTTGCTGGCACTCTCAGCTCTATTCATGTCCAATGCCTTATTTCCTCGTCTCTCGATGGGCTTCCAGTGTAACGTGAACGCGGCCGTTTTGTTAATATACGCCTGTGACGTCATTTTCATGGGAGGTAATTCAAGTACAAATCAACAGACTCATAAGGTTATTCACTGGTGAATAATAGGGTTATTCACTGCTGTTGTAAATTTTAAGGGTTATTCGTCCTTCCTTGCAATGAAATGAAAATTAACTGAATTATTTCATGTCACGTGATAACGTTTCACCCAATAGAATTGTTTGAAATATATGTAAGGTATATTAATACAAGTTATTCTACATTTTGTATTTATTCATTTATTTCCATTTACGTTATAATTGTCTTGAAAATATTCTCGAAAAGCCTTTGTTTGAAATGTTTTTTTTTTTTGTTGTTGTCGAAAAGAGATTAAAAAGTAAAATCACAAAAGTAGTGAACTCCGAGGAAAAAGGTCACCATTCAAATGACAAAATCAAAAGCTCAACTCATCAAATGAATAGACAAATATTCCTTACAGAATATACAAATATAAGTCACATTTGTTCAATTGATAGCATTCTGACGTGCAAGTCATAACTGTAAACATTTATTTCTTTAACAGATTTGAGAAAGACCTTCCTTCATGTGGCAATGATATCTCATCAGATGAAAAAACAGATATGGAGGATAATAATTCCAATAGTTCCTGCAAAAAGTAAGTACTGTTTAAAAAAGTGGTAAACAACTATCTTTACGAATTAATATATTTATTAAAAAAAATACAGCATGTAAATTCATGTATGTTCTTACCTGCAACAAACGCTTAGCCATATCAAATGCAGAAAATTATACAACAGCTATATATGCAAAAGATGTCCTGCAAACGAAAATGTGTTCTAAGAATTAACTCATTTTCAAAATGACACTAATTTGTCATTTCCTATCGCAAAAATGATAACTGCTGACTGCCGAATAAATGTCATTAGATAATTAGGAAATTAATTACTAGCAAACACTCAGTAACTTACAAGACACACCAACTTCATATACTTCTTATAAAATTGTTTGAAAATATTATTTAACGAAACATTACTACTAGCGACTTCTAATAGAATGCAGTACAAATTAAAAAAAAAATGTTTAACAAAGATTAAAAAAAGGAACAATGTTTTATTTGTATTTTGGAAACTGAAGTCGTTCAGTATCAGTATCTTGTCATATCAAACAATGACAATGACATTGAATTTATGTTCTGAATCAATAATGATCAATGTCGAATTGACTTTTTTTCTGAAAAATATGCAGACTTTCTAAACGACAGAATAATGATCATTTGATTGATCCATTGATTGCAAAAATTACAACACCATGGCCACAACGTATTACTAATTACCAAAGAATATCAATAAGTGAAATGGGAGATAAAATCATGTACAAACCTTTCACTATTTGCAAGAAATAATATTAACTCGATGCTGTTACAGTGTTCATCGCTTCATACTTCTTTAATTATAATATTTTTACATTTTGCCAAAACGTAGATTTTACTTTTTTTCAATTTGTAATTAAGCAAAGGGTCACCATCCTATTTATCAAGCGACATTTTTTCAAAATTGTCTTATTTTGAATTGATTTTTGTCGAAAAAAACTCTTTTTTTTGTAAATGGTAATCCTACAAGTAACGAATTCAAAGGTTCATTATCATTCCTAAATTCAAATCTTGCTGTTAGAGTCATCACTCCTTATATGACTAAGTAGCAATATTTAATCGAATAAAAAAATGGTAATTGTTGAAATTGTCTACAAAATGCAGCAAAACATATTTTTTATTTCTTTGTTTCTTTCATGTCAAAATTTGAAGATTTATGAAAAGAACTGGAACGGGTGTCTTTTGTTTTTTTGGGGGGGGGGGTTTGTCGGTATAATCCAAGATGACGGTAACAAGTTTGGTATAACTAAATATTTCAGATACTATGAGGAAACATTAACGGAGAGCCGGGCAACGACAATTTGTCATAACAGAATGAACAGAACCACGTAAGAATGACATAAAAAAAGAATCTCTAATTTTTGTGCTATTTTCACATTTCCTGACTGGTGTGAGAAAAATATTTCTCCTGACTAGTGAAAAATCTGTTCTTGGCAAATGATTAGTCGAAATTTGATTATGACGTCAAAATGTTTTGTTTTCTTCTTAATTTTCCTATTGTGACGTCATGAAAAAAGGCGACCTTGCCTGATGACGTTGCATATAAAGGACACAAGTTACTGAACATCTTTGAAAAAGAATGATTAAAGTCATCATAGAAACAGATTCCGACACTATAACTCGTGTATTACGATATTTCTCCACTCTCGACAGTTAAATTTAATTATTTAAAATGCTCGACAAGCCTCGCGATTTAAATAATAAAATTTAACTGTCTCGAGTGGAGAAATATCGTAATACACTTGTTGCAGTGTAGGAATCTATATACCTTTCCATTTGTAGATCAACATTTACATCAGCTTTTGTTTGATACCTTGATCTATCTTCCTTTACTATGTATTTGCTAATGATAAACTAAAATTGTAGGCATAATATCATCATTTCATTTTGAACGGCTTATACAAAGTAGTATGGCATATATAAAGTTCATGTTCTCTTTATCCAGCAGTTACTCAATCAATTTTTACAAGCTAAGAAGTGTTATTTAATAGCTTGAAAAGTTTTGTACCTTTGAGGATTACCACTTGTTTATATATTTCAAAGACTATTGTATGTTTAGAAGCACTTTTAGGACAATTCATTTACAACAGCACAACACTTACCTCGTTGTGTTTAGATTGATAATAACAATAGATTCATGTGATAGCTCACTAAATGACATACAAAGCGTTCGATGATTTCAAATTAACATTAATATAACAACCGTTTTCTTTTCAGAAATGTGTTTAATGTGAATATAGCTAGCAGCAAGGTATCATTTAATGAAAATACAGAAGAACAATTGTCATGCATAGATGGGAGTAATGGTCAGTACCCAGCGATTGACGAGGGACAATAACTTTGCATAAGTCATTCTTAGTATATTGCATTAGAGACTTTTAACATTTCTTCTAAATATAAAAAAATGAAGTAATTCTGTTTATGTCTGTTTATGTCGGGTTTTTTTGTTTTTGTTTGTTTAAATGTTTGTAATTGTGTTGGGTAAAGACTTAAGCTATCACAGTTATAGAAAAGTATGTTATTAAAATGAGACGAAAAACTGCAATTTACTTATAAGTAAATAAGGCATGCAGTCAGGGTTGTTAAAGATTGTACTGTGGTTGTTATCGGCAAATGATCAACGCAAAAACGCTGGACAGCTGTTTTCAATTTTTTTGTAAACCTTCATTATATTTATTCTAGGCTTAAAGATGTTTAGCACAGAAACAAATTAACAATAGCAAGTGCTTTACAATATACATGTGTAATCTTTCTAATTACTAAAACTTTCTTAATGCGTTATTGTAGTAATTACCATAATTAAATTTTACAATGAAATGTTCTTGTTATAATACTGATTAAAAACAATTATTGGAAATATGATGTGCAAAGTGTACGAAGGACTTTTATGATATGTGTCTGAGTGACTGGGTCCAGTGTATTCACCAAAAAATCTCTTCAAAACATGACAAAGGCGTTATATCTTTTTAATAAAGGCAACATTAGTATACCGTTGTTCGAAATTCATCAATTCATAAAAATAAAAAATAAAAATGCGTATTGTTATGCATTTACTTTGCTATATTGGCTAGAGGTATAGGGGGAGGGTTGAGATCTCATAAACATGTTTAACCCCGCCGCATTTTTGCGCCTGTCCCAAGTCAGGAGCCTCTGGACTTTTTTAGTCTTGTATTATTTTAATTTTAGTTATTTGTGTACAATTTGGAAATTAGTATGGCGTTCATTATCACTGAACTAGTATATATTTGTTTAGGGGCCAGCTGAAGGACGCCTCTTGGTTCGGGAATTTCTCGCTACATTGAAGACCAGTTGGTGACTTTCTGCTGTTGTGTTTTCTATGGTCGGGTTGTTGTCTCTTTGACACATTCCCCATATCCATTCTCAATTTTATATAATTAACAATGGCCATTTTTTCTGACTTGGAACAGGGCATCTGAAGAAAACAAATTTTGGGTAGAATCCGGTTTTGTGGCATGCCAAACCTCCCGCTTTTATGGCAATGTTAAATATAACTTCAAAATGAGAACATTACATAACAGGACTACAATACAAATAAACGGTATAACATATAGGACAGAGAAACACACGAAAAATAGCTAATAAAAAATACCAGGTTCAAATTTTAATACGCCAGACATACTTTTCGTCCACAAAAGACTTACCAGTGACGCTCGGATGAAAAACATTCGAAAGCTAAAACAAGTACAAACTTGAAGAGCACTGAGGACCAGCATTTCCTAAAAGTTGTGTCCAATACGGCTAGGATTTGCTGCCAGGGACAAGAAAATCTTTATTATTTAGAATAATTCATAACTTTGCAAACAGTAAATTTTATAAAATGACTATATAATAGATACACATGATAAAACTGCAGTTGTGACTAACTTCCTTTAAAATTGGAGATAAGGAATTCAATTGTCGCAATCGTAACGTCTTTTAACACGTAAACTGTATATTTGTCATTAAAATTGCCCGGCGCATGAATATATATTTTAGTAAACGCCCAAAAGAAACCAACATACTCCATGACTTTTGGTATCTGATAAAAAAAAAAACACACAACCAAAATACCGTATTTTAATTCATATGACCGTTATTTTTAGTTTATTATCAAATCTAATGGTGAACACAAAGTGAAAATAATAACTTTTAACGTCACCACATCTTGATTATTTTGGTAATGAAAAAAAGTTCGATCGAAGTTGGCTGTCGAATACCAAATAACGAAAAAAGCCTCTCCAGGATGCCCTGTCGACCTATCGAATAAATAAACGTACTACCTAAAATGCAAATTACTTTAGAATGATTACTATATATTCACTTCACATATCTTCAATATTGAAAGACAGCATGTTAAAATGACAATTTTAACCAAAACGAGCTCAAAATTTATTTGATCTTCTAGTTTACATTTTATTTAGATGTTCGACGTAATTTTGCTTCAAACTGTATGTCAAATATACTTACCCCCGCTACTGGTGTATTTCGATAGGGGTATACGGTTGGCGTCTTAAAATGAAGTACATTGTATGGATGGGTCGAGTTTTAAATGTTTGTAGTGACCAATCCGATTTAAGAATTTTTTTAAATGGAATAAATATTCCAAGAAGGACATCAAAATCAGGTATTGGTAAATTGACTCAATTTGCCCAAAAATATACTAAAACTGTATCAGGGTTATGATGTCATCAATCAACTTGAAATAAATAGTTGGTTTTCACACCTGACATGGAGCCTTATTTGCCTAAACATTAATCATAAAACGATGCGTTTTCTCATTTGGCGTTTAGCGGTAACAGTGCTCAATTAACTTATCAGATTGTATTTTGTTTCTTCACATACTGTTTTATAATTTCAAACCTTTTTTAAACAAACATAACATTTTCGTGATGAAGTTCGAGACATGAGTGAACTGTTTCGTGCATTTCGATACATTCAATTCGGGCTCTGTACAAATTATACTCGTGCAATCGTTAGTGATATGTTGGAAGCGATGACAATTTTTGGTAGTTTAAACTTTGTTTAAAACCAGATTTTAGACGTCATCATTCTTTAGTATAGCATTATGTATCCAGTTATATTCTATAGTTATATCTTTTTGAATTTTTTTCGGAGTTCTGTATTTTTGTGATTTGATTTTACTTCTTACATATTTGATTCCTACATTTTCCCTTGGTCACTTTTTAACTTTTGATTGTATTTATTTGTTTATTGTAGCAAACCCTTAATGAATTTCTTCAAAGATTCAAAACCTAATTTAACATGTACGTTCAGTTAAAACTTTGGCTGACCTATTCAACACTGTATTTTTATCTTTGAATATTTTTTTGTTGGCATTAATATTGATTTTTGTCTGTTAATTAAAATCAAATTATATATATTATTGTAATATACACGTGATAGCTATATACAAAATAAGATTTTGTATGTGCCTGTTCCAAGTCAGGACCTTGTCATGCAGTATTTGTGGTGTGTTGCGTTATAGCACATTCGTTTTCTGGTCATTATTCTGAATTTGAAATAGATCGTTTGTGTTTATGTTTCAATTATTTTACATTCGTCATTGCATGGCTTTTTATAGCTTACTATGTGGTATTTTTGCTCATTGTTGAAAGCCGTTCGACGACATTTAGTTGTAATTTTCTGTGTCATATGGTATGTTATCTGTACGAGTTTTCGCATAAACAATCATACCACATTTTTTTTTTCAAATGCTCACTCTACAATTTATACAAACATTGTTGATCTTTGAAAACTACTATTTTAATATAAATAAATGTTTTCTTGAACTGTTATTAGTGGGTGCTTATTTTTGGGATCACATGTAAAGCATATTATAATTATATTAAAGTTGAATTGAAAAAAAGTATGCATGAATGAACATTGTATACATAATAATGCTTAACAAAATATATATTATAAGCCATCATTCCAGACAAATGTATTGCACTGCTTTATGTTAAGTGTTTGTTTTTTCAAACAAATATAAGTATCTTATATCTGATGCACTTTTCTATAAAGGAAAGTCTATACAAAAATGTGTTGCCATATGTTAGTTATCCGCGTTTTCGTTGAAAAAAAATTGTTGATTATATGGGGTAGTATGAGAGTAACGCCCCCCCCTTTTAGGTCAGTCAACGCCCCCCTCCCTTATGAAAAGTTCTGGATCCGCCACTTTAAACTAATTGATAGTAAATAGCAAATATTATTCATTTGCGTTTTCCTCCCAAAATAACCCAAACTGAAACACGTTAAGCAAGGATGATACATGCTAGAACTCAAAATGATAGCAGAAAGTAAATTCATATACTTTATTTCATAGTCTTTGTATGTTCGAAGTACAGAAAAACACAAACCGGAAGTATAATCTGACTTAAAGTTTTGTCCAATGACGGGAAAATATCCGGACGCATTCTTTTTCGTTTTTTATCCCAAAATAACCCAAACTTAATGATCATAATAATGGATGACAAATGTGACTATACATGTTACCTATAGCTCACAGAGAAGCGACACCAAAAATGAGGTCTTCTCGTTTAATAGTATAGATGACCAAGATCCATCTGCCAGTATTTTACGAACTACGAGGACGATAATGTATTTTGCTTGATCAAATTTTCAAAATTTCCGCAATTTCACAATTCAAACTAGGATATTAAATTGGTTTGTCATTAGGAGCCTATAAGGTATTAATTTTATTTATTTGTGAAGACTATAAGGTGATATTAACTAGAGGTCGTTGATGGGGGATTATGGAATTGAGAATAGTGGACAAAAAATATAAGTAATAGAGAAAATGGACCAAGAAATAAATAAAACGGCTAGAATAATGGTGTTAAAATGTAATGATCAGAGAATAATTGTCAAAAAGTATAAAGAATAGAGAAATATGGCATGAAATATCAAAGAATACAGAAATTAAGAACCCCGAATCAAGACCATCATACTAGTTGCCTTAATGAACGTTAGTTTGTCTCTGGGATATTGCTATTGGTTATCATACGGTTTTTCTTTATTTCTATGTCTATTAATTAAGAATCGTGCTTTCATTATTTACCAACATTTTACATATCACATTATAAAAAATACTATTATTTTGCAAACTACCATAGATTTCCGGTAATTGTTCTGCATAGACCACACCACATTGGAGTCCCTGTAAATTTTTTTCTAGTGGACCTCAGTTACCCACCCTACCCCATCATTACTTAAAAGTTAATAAACAAATGTCTACGGAAATACTTCTGTCCGAACAATGTGTAAAGTGGAGCTTGGTAGCTGATGTCTGCTGGAGAAAAAAATCAAGGTTGCTGTTTAGCTTATTTTTTTTCAAAGATAGGTCCAAAGTTGGGGTCGAACACCGAACCCCATCCTTACCGAAAATGTAATAAAAATTATCCTCACTAGGTGCAAAGGGAAGCTGGGTAGCTGGGGTCTACAGTAGAAAAATCCAGGGTGTTGTTCTGCTTAGTTTTTTTCTTCTAAAGTAGGTCTTAAGTTGAGGTCGTATACCCTATAAAAATCCTTACCAGACAGGTAATAAAAAAATTCTGCGTCTATACTTTTATCTGCACTAGGTGAGAACGTAAGCTAGAGATCTAGGGCCTACTTGATCAAATTACAAGTTAATTTATAGCACGGATCAATCTTTTTAAGCTAATAAATAATTTATTTGTCCACCATACTTTGAATACAAAAAATAAACCTTTTGTCCAGTCATATTTAAGCGAAATCCACTAGTTCAGAGGTAGAATGTTTTGTAAAAACAGTTTTGTGTGGCAAAAAAAAAGTTAAAGCACGAGTGCAACTTTCTTTTCTTTTAATGCAGAATTATTATTACTTTTCATGAACTATTTGACAGGATGCCGATAATAAGGAAAGCTATTTCACCCAATAGTGCAATTTTGCCATCATTAAAAAAAATATAATTATTTACGATTCTATAAACACTTCAAGTGTTGACTATTTAAAATGTAAAGCGGGCAGTACGCTGTGTTATATATCGAAAGCGATTGATTTTGGCTTTATATAACTAATAATAACATAAGATGTATGTTTCATAATAATTCGTTATTCTGATTGGCTAACTGCACATCTCATGTTACATTACACAACGAAAATCATTATTCATGATGACACGAGGTCCCACAATAAAGTGCAAAGGTGAATTTAATAAAAACTTGATAAAAAACGTGTTTTCGTGATCCTAGCTAAAACATGTAATCATAAATAATGAATTCTTCTTTTTGTAACTTCATAGGGTTGAAAAAGCGTTGACCGTGCGTACATTTTCAGAATGAAGCCCTTCCGCTTTTCATACAAAATGTATTTCGGTCATCGCTTTACACCTCAATGAAGTAACAAAAAAAATCATTCAATTCTTAAATAAACCAGAAATGAAATTTTAAAATTCATTGAAAAGTGTCTTTGACTGCTTAATTATATTTTAAAAACTGATGATATAGTGGTTATATATTAATAAAAACATTTGAAGTACGTTTGAGTCTTATGCAATATTTGTTTTTATATATTTGAAAACTGACTGCTACCGACTGGTTGCTTGAGCCTGGTCTCACAAACTCCGCATTTTCATTACAGCCGATAACATTGAGGGTGTAGACAAAGATAATATCTTTGGATCGTTGTTTGTTAGCTGAACTATGAAGTAACTAGGTAAGGTATACCACCCTCCTGTAGAAGGAGCCTAGTCCTACAGACAGATTGATTGGTTATCTGTCGAACTAGTCTACTCTTAATGGAGGGTAGTTTACCTAACCTAATAATACAAGCAAGCTAACCAAGGATATAATACCTTTGCCTACACACTCAATGCAATCGGCTATAACTTTTTTGACATTACAGGTTGCAACACCTTGCCAAATCATTGGGTTCCAATAAACGTTCGGAAAATTTAGTTAATGTGCTTTCCCATAGGGTTTTATGAAGAACAATTACCGGAAATCTATTATGGAAACTAGCAAAAACAATATCAAAATCCAAATCTAAGTGAACAATGAAGTTACTCACATTAAAAAAGGTTGAGACATTGAAGGCCAAATATTTTTTTTTATTCTTGCGTGTCTTACTAAATTATAATCTTGGTACCTTTGATAACTATTTACACCACTGGGTCGATGCCACTGCTGGTGGACGTTTCGTCCCCGAGGGTATCACCAGCCCAGTAGTCAGCACTTAATTGTTGACATGAATATCAATTAGGGAAACGGATTTATATAAGTTTTTCTTGTTTCCGAATCCCTGTATTTCATATTGTATAATTATATTTTGTGCACTTCTTGAAATAAAATATTGTTTAAACTAATATCAATTAATATGTGGTCATTCTTATAAATTTCCTGAATATAAAACTTTGAATTTTCGAAAAACTAAGGATTTTCTTATCCCAGGAATAGATTACCTTAGCCGTTTTTGGCACAACTTTTTGGAATTTTGGATCCTCAATGCTCTTCAACTTCGTACTTGTTTGGCTTTATAAATATTTTGATATGAGCGTCACTGATGAGTCCTCAATGCTCTTCCGGACACATTTGTTATACTAAATACCTCAATGATGATGGTGGCTAAGTTTGGTTGAATTTGGCTCAGTAGTTTCAGAGGAGAAGATTTTTGTAAAAGTTACGACGACGGACGACGGACGCCAAGATATGAAAAAAGCACACTTGACACTTCGGGCCAGGTGAGCTAAAAAAACGAGAAGCAAGAACGACATCAACAAACGACAACTACTGTTTTTTGTGTGATTTTTTTATAACTAGACCAAATATTTCATGATTTTTTATTATCTAGGACTGTATTTTTTTTATTAATAATTGATAACCAAGTTTAATAAAATCATATGTATGTATAGCAAACATATTAACTTTGGCTTGAAAGACGTCTATTTAATTGTTTTCGACTCGCTCTGCTCGGTCTGAAAAGTTGACAAGAATAAAATCCTAAGATTGAACGCGTTCGTTCAACAATCTTATCAAAATTTATATATATATTAATTTTCTCATACACTTAAGTATTACGAACTCAGAGATATACATTTTGATTAGATTAGTGCGTCTAATTTACAAATGTAGTGTTATCTGTAGTAAATTTAATAAAGGATTTGAATAAGAATGTGTCCATACCACATAAATGCCCCACTCGCACTATCATTTTCCATGTCTAGTGGACCGTGGAATTGAGTGTCAGAACTCTATATTTGGCATTGAAATTAAAAAGATCATATGATATAGTATATGTGTACTGAGTTTCCAAAAAAATATATCTGTACATTAACTTCACTTCCAAGTATAGAGATGTGATTTTTTTCTGAGACAAGTGCTTGTGACAATCCAAAAGAACTTGCAGTCATTCGATGTTCAGTACTTCAGTACTTTGATTGTTTGAAAACGAGGTAAAAATACCCTGCCACATTCGGTATGTGTTTTTGTTAGACCTTTTTTTTTCTTCTGTTTTGTATCGATCTCATACGTTAAGCCCTTTTCCACTGATTTGTATAGTTTGTTCTTATGCTGTGCTGTAACAAAACTGTCCCGGCTGTTTACAAGCATGTTAAACGCCACAATATATTGCATGTGCCTGCTCCAACTCAGGATCATGTAGTTCAACGGTTTTCGTTTGTTGATGTCTTTTATATGTGTTTTTCGTAATTCATGTTGTTTTAGAATAGGCTGTTATTTTTCTCATTTGAACTGTTTCATATTTTTCAATTCATGAACTATTGTAGCCGACAATACCGTATGCTTTTTCTCATTGTTGAAGATTATATGGTTTCCTATATATAATTGCTTACATCCACTACATTTGAACTTTGTTGGATAGTTGACTCATTTGCATTAATACCAAATCTCCTTATTAAAAGTTGAGGGGGTGTTTGTTTCTTTGGAAATTTCAATGTTTTTCTCCCAGGTCACCCAGTTTGAATAGAATATTTTGACATTTTGCTGTGCTCTTGGATTTGAGTTAAGAGCCAACCAAAGCTCACGGCCTGTTGGTGGGTAGTTGATGACTATATGGTAAGCTCTGGATGTCTTTGTGAGTATTGCATACGGTGATTTGGTGATGTCTTCATGCCATGCATTGTCCCATTACTTTATAGAGACAGTTTAGCAGTCAACCTGATCTATCAAAGTAGCTCTCCTCGCCTTTTGTATATTCAGACGAAAAACAAGATATAAACTGACTTAGCTTGGTATATACATGTTTATTTGATATACTCATATAAATATAAAAAAGAAGATGTGGTATGATTGTCATTGAGACAACTCTCCACAAGAGACCAACATAACACAGAAATTATCAACTATAGGTCATCGTACGGCCTTCAACAATGAGCAAAGCCCATACCGCATAGTCAGATATAAATAGCCCCGAAATGACAATGTAAAACAATTCAAACAAGAAAACTAACGGCCTAATTTATGCACCAAAATTGAACGAGAAACAAAAATGTAACACATAAACAAACGACAACCACTGAATTACAGGCTCCAGACTTAGGACAGGCACATACATTTTGAATGTGGCGGGGTTACACATGTTAGCGGGATCCCAAATTCAAGTCAAATTGATATTTTAAAACAACATAAAAGTTAAAAAGTGTAAAAAAAAATATTTTAATAAATGTTGAAAATATTATTGTGTTTGTGAGTGGAGAACTACTTAAAATTGTAGAAATATTCAAAAGTAGCTCTCGCGTTTTTGTTCTGCGGCTACGTTAACGGAACACCAATCAAGTAATCGATCTTCATGACTATGGCTTAAATATTTAATGGTATAAAATATCATATTCTGCTTGTCGTAGACTCAAAAAGACTACAAGTTGAAATAGATCTACGAAGACTAAAGAACGTTCATGTGTGGTTTAGCAATTGTACATGCCCACGACACCGACGCCCAGATATTGTTCGTTAGATGTTTTCAGAAGTACCGGACAAGTAAAATTAAACTGTTACAGTATATTACAGAACACAAAACTGGCCATCTTTGCTGTAAATACAAATCTCAATCCCACGGCATCAAATAATTTTAAAAAAAAACATATGACCTTTAACATCGAAGGTCTAAACTAGCATTGAGCCGTGTCCAGGTCCGAAATAGAAAATAAAGAAATGTGGAGTAAATGTACACGGGACAAAATCGCACACAATATATAGAAAAAATACAAATTATTAATAAACAGGGCTTTTATGCCTGTTCTTCATCTTGAAAGGATCGAGCTGGAGGGTCTTCAACGAGGAACTAGATCATTGATCCGCATTATACAAAAACAGAGGTTAGTGCATCGGACTATACAAAAACATAAGTTCCTGGTTCGATCACCGTTCCGGTGAGAAAATTTCCAATCCAAACTAACAATAGCCACACACTTGACTTTGTGGATTACATTTTTTTTTTCATCATCCTACATATGTCTTTTGATATTGTACATACATGTCAATACTAAAAGTCTTACGCTGTATCTATATATTTTGCTCCGAGACCAGAACATAATAAAATAGATAAATTAAAACTTGCGCTTTAGATTAAGAAAGCGTCTGAAAGATTTTGTATCATTTTTTCCAGTTCTTCTGGAGTCCTTGAGCCCTTCCCTCGCCAACAATATATAGTTTGCTTTATTTTGTAAAAGAGGCTAGTTACGCTACAGTATTATCATCTTAGATTAACCTCTTCAAACTTAAAATTAAAGATCACACACCCTTATTGTTTAGATTGATAAAGACTTTTGCATCCGTCGACATTATCTTCGATTAAAGTAGTATTGATCTGACAACATGTATACTTTAACAACCTTTAAATGAATGACAAATGACAACATTGTCATTTTTTGAATGACAATTAAACTGTGTTGGAAAGATAACATAAATACACTTTCGTTTTTCGTTTTTTGTTTTTGTGAAATCAAAAATGAAAAATGAAAACACTTTCATTTTTCGATTTTAGTTTTTGAGAAATCAAAATTGAAAAATGAAAATACTTTTGTTTTCCGTTTTTTGTTTGTGAAATCAAAAACGAAAAACGAAAACACTTTTGTTTTTCATTTTGGTTTTTAAGAAATCAAAAATGAAAAATGAAAACAATCAAAAACGAAAAATGAAAACACTTTCGTTTTTTGTTTTTTGTTTTTGATATTTCAAAACGAAAAACGAATGGACGCAGATATACACGGACCAAATTGTATATAGTTAAGTCATTAACTGTTTACTTAATGATAGGCGAACATCATATTGGACTTGTATTTTAAAATTTCATGTCATTTATTATTTTCCCTGTGCAACACCTTTAGCCAACATTGGTCCAGTTTTGTGAAGATATAGAATAGGCCATACTAAATAATCGATTTTGTTGCCGCTTTTTATAAATGCATTATAGTCAGTTTTGTGAAAGTCCCCTCCTGATTTGACATCAAATTTCAAATAAAGAGGTCAGTTTGATATCTGCATCATCCAACAAAGTTTAGAAGATTCTTGATATATTTTATAATGTAATTTTCACTAGATAAATCACTTTGAGTGACACTCTTTGCATGGCATACCTGTAAATGGAAATAATATTCATATTACATTTTTGTTTCAATATATTACAACTTTGTTCTCTTTATCTGTTCTAGTATAAACAGAGTTTAAAACCGTGTTGAAAAGATAACCATGTGCTGTGTCATTTATATATACAAAAAAAAAGTCGATTGTTTTTTTTATGTATGTGAGTAACTTACCTGACTCAGCTATGCTGATGCACATCTAGCCTATGTTCTGTTGCATTGTTTAGGAGCCTAAACATTATTCATATTTAATGCGTTTCCCTCAGTTTTAGTTTGTTACCCCGATTTTGTTTTTTGTCCATGGATTTATGAGTTTGAACACCGGTATACTACTGTTGCCTTTATTAGGTCATACTAAATTAAAACATATTGAAAAAACGGCATTACCACTACAACAAAATTAGATCAAATGGTTCTGGTTGATAGGAAGCGTATAATTTGGAAACATATTATTCCAATTTATATTGCCCAAAATTATAGATGGCCATTGTTATATTATAGTTTCTTTCTGTGTGTGTGTGTTACATTTTAATGTTATGTCTTTGTTGTGTCGTAGTTATCCTCTTATATTTGATGTGTTCCCTCAGTTTAAGTTTGTAACCCGGATATCTTTTTTTCCGCAATCGATTTATGAATTTCGAACAGTAGTATACTACTGTTGCATTTATCTATCAAAAAGTGAAGCTACTTTATTCGATTTGATGAGTCGTTTAGGGATAATAAATTCTGAAAGGCGCCAGTACTTAGGTTCCCAAATATAACACATTTATTCATATACATTTTGAATTCTGAATTTTTTTCCTGTTCAAGCCGTCAAAGCCTTTTGGGGTGAAATAACATAAAAATATGAACTAACTACAGAGTATGGAATAGCAAATGGAAATTAGGAATGTGTCGAAGAGACAACAACCTGACAAAAAAACAGTCAACAGCCGAAAGCCACCAATGGCTCTTCAACTATGCAACATGTTTTGAGATAAGATGATCTACTTGTATTTAAGTTGAATAAAAACAACGTTTCTTCTGCTTTAAACATTATGTTACGAGTAAACTTTTTATAAACAATTCAACTGGTCACATAATAAAACCATTATGAATACATTTGTATTAGGCAAAAACATGAAGTATGCCAGATGTGCGTTTTGTACACTGAAGACGAAGGAGTTCTAATAAAGTACGGTGTGCATATATAAGTTCATCTAGATTTATTATCCATGTTCATAAGAAATTAAACTGACAAACACTGTATCCCAAAATGTCTTTTTAATTTTGTTAGCTAAGTTCTGATGGGAACACATCTCTTTTTTGTGGTATATTGGATGAAGAAAATTGGTTTCCATTTAATAATTCAATATGCAACCGCTGTGTTTTTACCACGAGTCACAAAAGTTGAAAAAAGTGTTAATTACCTTTCCAACAACTTCTAAAGTCTCAAAAGCTATTTTCTTTTGAAACTCCTTTACAAAGATGAGACATCTGTCTGATACAACTAAATCCTGTCCCTGTAAATGAAATTACCAAGAGTCAGTTTCCTTGTGGTTGGTATCATTTAAGCATAAAAATCAAATGAAGCGTAATTAAAAGATCATCACAATTAATAAACAGCATAATAGACGACGAAACATTTCTTGTTATAAAGTCTTTAAGTATTTTTACTTTAAAATCAATTTTATACATACACCATATAGTTGCATATATCCAATAGATGTGTTTATCATGGTATCCCTTTGTACTTTGGCTAATCTTTCACACCAATCATAACAACCGTGTTGGGACAAAATAACATAATCTCATCAATCAATATCACATTGTATAAGAAGACAACATCAACATGCTCAATGTGCAAGAACATGTACCACTAGAGAAAGGATTTTTATATAAATGAGCAACTTCACAAGAATGCATCCGTTTGGGGTATATTGAAACTGTGGCAAGACTAATTTAGTAATGAATCTGATTTTGTGAAATTGCTATGTAGGATAGCTTTTGGTGGATGAATATTGTTTTAAATATAAACATTAAAACTGAGATGACTCTTGACTAAACTCCGACTCATATGAAAATTAGACGAGGTCCGCAAGAAAAGGCGCACATTTAGTTCACATTGGAATATCATTTTTATTTTTACATAAATAAGGCCGTTAATTTTCTCGTTTGAATTGTTAACACTGAACGAACAACAAATATGTAACACATAACAAACGACAACCACTGAATTACAGGCTCCTGACTTGGGACAGGCACATACATAAATAATGTGGCGGGGTTAAACATGTTAGCGGGATCCCAACCCTCCCCTAACCTGGGACAGTGGTATAACAGTACAACAAAAGAACGAACTATAAAAATCAGTTGGAAAAGGCTTAACTCATCAGATGGACAAACATACAAGTGGACGTGGCCCGGTACTTATACATCCCGACACAAAAAGACACAATGAACATATCTGAGAGTACTTGCAGTTATCTGACAACTAATAATAAATCATGCATCTAAGACTAAACTATCAATCCGTACACTTCTTACAACCAATGAATTTAGTGTAAACAGCCAGAGAAAAACATGACCTTGTGCAATGCCAAGTTAAGGTATCGACAAATTGTAGATCCATGAATATGTATATGCATATAACATACTAGTAATATTTAGTTAGCTTTTAATTTACTGATAACAAAATCAATATTTATACCAATAAAAACAATATTCAATGATCTTATTACAGTGTTGAATGGGTAACCTTTTACAATAAGTTTATTTAAACGAGCGACAAGTTTACATGGATCATTTCTAAATTTCCGGGCACGGTTAACAACATTTCCGTAAAAATGAGGATGTGCTATCCCGTTTGAAATAAGTTTTCTACAGGTACAACCAAACTTCAAACCCAAATCTTTATATCTATTGAAAAATTTAGTATAGGTTTTAAGTAATTTATGGTAACGATATCCCTGGTTTAATAATTTACCTGTAATACATAGGTTGCGTTCGTTAAAATCAAAAACGTCACAACAGACACGGGCATAGCGAACAAGTTGTGAAATATAAACACCGTAAGATGGTGCCAAAGGAACACCACCATCTAAAAATGAAAAATTAATAATAGGGAACGAAAAATCGTCTCTCTTGTCGTACATTTTAGTGTGGAGTTTCCCATTTAAAACCGAAATATCTAAATCGAGGAAAGGACAGTTATTACTGAATGAATTTGATTTATTTAAAGGAAGTTCCTTGGGGTAAATTTCAGCAGTATATTGAGACAATTCTTTAACGAAAAAACATCATCAAGATAACGGTAAGTGTTGTTGAATTTATCAATTAAATGCAATTTCGACGGGTCTTTACCGAGTTTAGTCATGAACTATGATTCGTAACAGTACAAAAACAAGTCTGCTATTAAAGGGCCACAATTAATGTCCATAGGGACACCTACAACCTATTTCATTTATTATTCAAAATAAACTTTGATTGTAAATACTATTTTGGTTGTTGTTTATATTTGTCATTATCCCCACGAAGGGTCTGAATTGTTCTGTATTGTTGTGTTCTGTTATCTTTGATATGAAGGTTATTTTGCTTTATACCTATTCTTTATAAGTAGTACCCTTTTTTTAATTGTTGGTCTTTGAAAATCTGAGGGTCAAAATACATTTTGAAATTAAAAACAAGATATGTTTATTCTTGTATGTTTTTGAAAACAAAAAAGTCGAAAATATATTTTGTCTCGAGAACATCATCCAATTGTCAATTACTTATTTGTATTTTGCATGAATGTCGGACAACACAATCAATATGCTTTATCCTTGTCAACTACTTCCTTTAGTCGTTTTGTGGTTCAGTGTTAACTCATTCAACTGTTTGTTTTAACAGTAAGGGTTATGTTATAATATAACTCCTAGCCTACATAAAGCATTTATCTTAAAACTAAAATTATTATATAGTTTACATGATTTACGTGTGACATTTATCATTCATTGTTAATATAAGCGACACTGAAATCACTGTAAATTAAGAACACAATATTAGTCTGTAAAAAAAAACAAAATACATTTGCATTGCAATACAGTGTTTTAATGTGAATATTATTTACCTTCATTCGGCTGTTTCAATTTCCCCTGACTTTTATTGAACACTGATTTTCAAATTTGAGTTGTCTTTCTTTAGCAATAAATTCTCGTCCTTGATATTTGATATTCTAACAATAAATACAACGGAAATATGGTTAATCTTCTAATTTTGAATCAAATATCATATTTTATGAGGATATTATAGATTTTTATATGCTCTTTCATATTGCTCTGGTATTAGCCCTAGACTGCAACTCCAGCAAGAGGGGTCGTTGGCTGATAACAGGGCAACTATGGAGAATGACATGAAATAATCTACAAAGTATTTATCATTTATCAAATCAAATCAATAGATCTTTCAAAAGTAGAAACATTTAATCAGAGCAAGTCGATAAGGCTTTTCAACGGAAACTTCGAAAGACCTACAGATCGGAAAACGTTATATAATCAATAACAAATTATAGACAATTTTAATTTTCAAGGAGTCTTTCTTCAAGTTCATTGTAGTTAGAAAACATAAAAAATCGTGTTTTGCCAATTTCAACTGGAAAGTTTCACTGGGTTTCTTTAAAATTCATTTTAAAATGGTGTTTACACTGAAAAAAAAGAAATAACAAAAAACAAGAAATTCGAGACAAATTCAAAACGGAAAGTCCGTAATAAAGGCAAAATCATAAACCCAAACAAATCAAACAATAGTATATTCTGACTTGTAATATGCATTTCTTAATGGAGAAAACAAAGAACTTATAGCACTTTACTTACGTTTTTGTGCATTATACATGACAATATAGCATGTATAAATATTGAAGATGAATTTGGAAGTAAAACACTGTAGGTACCTGGGGCTACTTTCAGTTATCGACCAACCTTTTATCAAATTTTTAAAGAGATTGTAGAACGACATTTGTATTTGATGCGTGCATCTTGAAACCAATGCTACGATGAACATGATGAAGTTTCATCGGTGTTCTCAATAGCAACAGAAAACATTTCAAAAGTATGTTGTTATTCTGTTTTCCATCAGTTAGTAACTTCTTTTTTATTTTTTAAAAGTAACAGAATAACAATGATAAATTATACTTACTTTTTTTGCCGGAAAAAAGCCTCTTTTTTAATTTAGCCTGCTGTATTGTTTTCCTATACAATTTCTGTTAGTAATGGTCACCACTTTACCTACGTTTGAAGAAAAAAAAACTGTAAACAGGTCTGTTGTTATTTATATAAGAACCCATAGACAATAGTTATACCATGTAATACATATACGTGCAGCCAAAATATTGAATGTGTCAAAGTGTAGAATTTATCGTTATTGTAAGATCTCATAGATACAGTAGCTATTGCTCATTGAATTGTTTCAATGATGCCTTTGAATTTCGTCGTAGAGAAATCCATGACTCATTTATTAACTTATCTGGAAAAATAACTTTATATTATTTAAATACATAAATACTGAATAAGGGCCCACAAAAGTGTAAGTTATGTTGTATTTATTCAATGTGTTGTTGAGTAAATTAATCAATGAACCAAACATTTCTTTATAAAAATTTAAAGGTCCTAGTGATTAGACTTCACTGAGAACAATAGCTTTTATATGTATGCAATGGGATAAGTGAACTGACAAAAATGTTAATACCTTCACCGATCCGTTATTAAAATGAGGATCTTTTTATTTTGTTTGCATTAACGTTGCATGCAAGTACAATTTGTTAAAGATGTTAGCCTCATTTTATAGAGTCTGTCAAAACTTAATGTATCTGATCATTAATTTAGATATATATGTATTTTAACGAACAATAAACTCGACAATACTGTAACTCGCGACATGTAGGACAAAGTGGTCATAAAATATGACGGGCATTGATAACCAAGCAATGGTAAGACAAACGAAACTGAATGATTTTGCTATAACCATAGAATTATTGCTCCGTAGACCCCATGTTCCACGAATTACATGTTACGCAAAAACAGTTATTTCAACATTTGCTAATTGTGACTTCCTATCTTTTTTAGGATTAGCGCAGAAACATTTTAACTAGAATCAGATGTTGTAAAAAACTATATCGTTCCAGATATCAAGAAAGGGAAGGATACTTTCAGCTAAAAAGTGGAATGATTGGAATATTTGGTGCCATAGTCAGCAGTCATTTTCGACAAGCATGATATCCAAAATGGGATTCTTGTAACATCAATCAAAAATGCTTTACGTCTTTGCATCAAATTTATTGACTTACTATTAAGCGTAAGTTTCTTAACATATAAAAAAAAATCGTATCACAAACTATAAGTTGCATAAATTTCTAGTCGTTTATCTATAAATTATCGACTATATGAAAGAAATAATAGTAAGTTTCAGGCAAGTTTATTAGTGGGGCCTACAAAAGTTATGTGTGTGTGATCATATTTGTTTCTCTTAATATGACATTTCTCTAAGACCTACAGTACCATAATCTGCACAAATCAAGAAAATGTGTCTGTTTATGTTTTTTCACTTATCTTTTTTTGTCTTTACATTGATAGTGATAATAAGAGAAATAAAAATATTTTTTTCAGAAAAAAAAACAACAAAAAAGAACTTTCATCGATGAAATCAATAATAACATAAGTACGATTACCACGTGATTAAAGCTTAAAACTTATTAAATTTCGCCATCTTTTCCAAGTTAGACTATTTTGACCATATGCTGCATGTTGATTTATGTGTTTTTGCATATTTACGTGAAGTTTAAAATTATCCTATTTTTTTGTTATCTCCGTTATCTTGTTATGTATTTATTTAGTTCGTAAATATACTTTAAACATGTTCGAAAGCATCGCTACAACATTATCATATACACAACTTACCTCAACTTATATTGTGCACATATTTTTTCTATTAAATCTATAATAACAAATTTCGTATCAAAACCTGGGATGCCTACAAGTCCTACATCTGTTTTTGTAACTTTCTCTAGATTTAAGAAATGACTTTGAATGATCGGGTTGTCTTGAAGAAATTTCAAACATGTTTTCCGTCAATACATTTTCATATTCATTCTGTACATTGGCATGGTCCCAGTATACGCTCTCAAGTCTCTGCACTTTAACATTTATTTCTTCCCTTTTCAATTTTTCGAAATCTTCATTCCTAGTTATACCTTTAGTTACTTGTGCCGCTAATATATGTAATATGGTGTCACTGGTTGATACAATTTCTAACGTAACTTTTTGAACGTCCTCTTTAAGTGCATTAAGACACATTTTTACTTCTTTGTCTATTTTCAATATATCTTCAATATTGTTTTCAATTGTTCTAAGGTTACATCCGATGGTCTCTTTTATTTCAGCAACAACATAAGTAACATCTGAGAATGGGTGAGATTTGTGCGTTGTTGTAACACATTTGCAACATATTAACTGTTTACATTCATCACAGAAAAATAACAAATGTTCTTTATGAATGTCACAGTCGATCGATATATTGAATACTGATCTGTCTATCCGTGAATATAATGTAACATTGTGTCTACTTGTATCAGGAATTTTATCGTGTTTCTCTTTGCACGCATTGCATAATCCATGTTTGCAGGTATGACAAAAGTACTCTGCATTTTCTATCTTTCCATTTTCACAGTGATCACAATGTGTCGATGGTACCAGCGCCATTTTGAAACATTAATAGTAATAAAGTATCGTGAGGTTTATTTACCTAGGCATTTTTCACATGGATTTAAAATAGTCTTTTCATATGAAAATTTAAATGTTTTTGTGAGTCACTCGTTCCATACAAATTCTCAGTTGGTAATTTATTTACTTTTGAATGTCAATAATTTTCATGTTTGAGTGAATAAATTAAATTTAGATAGAATGTATTGGACATAAGATCGTATACAGATATAAGAATGTATTGAAAAAATATGTGTTATAACATCGTATGCACAAGTTAGTTAAATGATTCAAAACTAAGACAGTTTCAGAATTAAAAAAAAACTTCCAGAATACTGTTTTAATCTAGAAAGGTGAAAGGAGGAAGATCTTAATACCTTCATTTACGGTTAACAGATACTAATTAATGTTGTATTCAACTTTGTTTAAATTGAAATGTATTGTGTCTATTATTGTCGACAGATACTAATTATATATGTCTTTACTTCTCACCTTAAAACATATACTTTTATTATGAGTAAGTGTTTAGCTATGTATGTTGTTTGAGGGAACATTTGTTTATAAATATCCACTAGCTGACATAACTTCACAGCATATAATGATCACAGGGAGTTTCAAGTTTTTAAAAACTCCGTTCGAGAATGTTCTCGGCATTTTCTCTATGGTTGCAATTTACGAAATTTTCGGTCATGCTTGAAAATTGAAAACGATTTTCGTTGGGTAGGAAAATGATTGCTTAATAATTAACTTAATATCAAAAGATAAAGGCGCCGAGTTTCAAGTGAGATAAGGCAGAACAGGTGCGAATATGTGCGGAAATATTGAGACAGGCGTTTTTGGTGTAGGAATATATCTGCTATCCATGTATTTCAAAGTTCTAACTTATCCTGGAAATGTATAATAGAACTCTATGTGGTATACAGGTATACACAAGTGGTCTGTAACTGAGAAAATATGTCCCCAAATGTAAGATGATCATTTCGAGGGAGACAATACTTAGTTAATTGGTCTCATTATAATAAAGAAAGACTACGAATGAGTAACATGGGTAATTATAAACAGGCCAGTACAATATCAATTATTGTTTATCAGATAATTGAATTTAATGAGGCTACTGGCGTATGTTGTTTTTGGATTATGTACACGTGTTTGTATTATAAATCAAAAGTGTCCGCTTACACTGTCTTACATTTTGGGAACGCCTCTAGTTAAGAATGATAACTATCACGTGCATATTGTTCTTAAGAGTGTAAAGCACGTTATAACTTTCTCACATAGCATCTGTTTAGCTTTATACAAACATTTTGTTATAACAAAAAATAATTTTTACTTAGTCTATATTCTTAGTTTTTGTGCAATTTCCACCTCTGTAGTTTTTATTTCCGGAGTATCATCGCAAACAAACATTTTGTTGACTTAAGAGTTTTTTATAACGAAGAAACATTAGCCGTATATAAAGGTGTGACGTTCATTGTCTTAATTACGAACCATCCTAGCTGTTTGTTTGCTGCCAGTTTCTAGATTTAGTGCCATTCTAGTTTTTCATTTGCCGACCAGTTTTTCTAATCTACCATGCCAAGAGGGAATTCAAAGAAAGAGACTCCAGCTGGAGGGCAGGGGGTCAAACGACGAATAATGGCCGACCCTAAGGAGGAGGAACAACCTATAACTAGTGTAGTTAATCCAAGATCATCTGGTGAGTCGGTTATAGATTTTCTTAGTGACCCAGGGCCCTCCCAAACGTCAACTGGGACAGAATCAAACATATTTAACGAAAACATTCAGTTTTCACAAAGCCTTCCCTGTCTTGAGGAAAGTTTGTTTGACCAAATCGGGTGTTATGTACCCATGAAACTAAAAGATAAGATTTGGAAACATGAATTTATCGACCTAAATTTGTTGATTAAATCTCCTAGAGAACTGGAAAAATTTCCTGACCATGAAGGTGATTTAGTTGTAAAAGGGGGTCACATGCGGATTGAATCTTTACCATGTCGCGCTATACCAACTATACACACATGGACAAGCGCTTCCATGATTTATATGAGTATTTTGCTAGAGAAACAGAGTTCTTTGGCTCAAGAATTGCTAAAGTACATGAGAGATATTCGTTTTGCAGCAAATAAATCACACGGTTGGGGAACATACAATGAGCAATTCAGACTCCGCAAAGCACAAAGACCTCAGTCATTATGGGCTGTTATAAACCAAGACTTATGGTCCTTTTATATACAGCTATGAGAGATCAAGGTCAAAGTAATGAAAGTAAAGTAGGTTTCAGTTCTCAAAGTGAGCCTCTTCATTCCTTTCGTCAGTCATCAGGCCAACAAAATGTTCAGCCACCTAGAACATGCAATGCATACAACACAAAACGGAAACGGTGTGATTTTAACCCCTGTGATGTCGTCCGTAAAATTTACGAAGGGATGATTTCAACTTCAACATTTGGGACTCTTGGTTTAATAGCTTCCTTGTGAGGAGCAACCCTCTATCAAGAAAATCAATTGATTCATCGCTATGAAATAAATTTTCGACTTGTATGATTAATTCAGATACTGACCATTAATTCATCGTTGTTAATTCAATAACATTGTCTTGTTCATGTGTTTAAAACATGTAAACACTCATCAATGTAATATCCTATATGTAAAGTTCTTGTCGCATGGTCTCATCGAATGTGAGATATCTTAGATTCTGTGCTCGCTTATGTGTAATCTTACCCAAAAAACAAGACTGAAACAATATTTGAGATAAGGAGTTACAGCAACAAGACGGATGATACATTTGGAGCATGATCTGCTTACCCTTTCAGAGCACCTGAGGTCACCTTGAATTTGGTTAGGTTAGTGTTGCTTAGTCTTTAGTTTTCTTAAGCTTGGTGAGTTAGTTTTCTATCTATAAATTTGACTGTCCCTCTCGTATCTTCCGCCCCTCTTTTGTAACTTTGTCTTGGATCAGCGAAAACAATGCATGTCTGACTTGGACAAAGTTTTCACTTTGACTTTGTTTTTAGATTTATCCCCTAATAAATCAATGTTGCTTTTCGGTACAAATTAGTATATTCAATATCAGTGTACTATTTGTCACTGAACATCAAAAGTTTGATTAATTCAATACTCTGGTTGATTGTTCATACACACATCTCATTATTGTATGCTTAAAAACAATGGGAATCAGTAATTAAATAACAGTTAGAAAATATTATGTATTTGTCCAACATCTTTATTATATTTTTTAAACTTTTACCTTGACTGAACTATTTCATGTCTTTATCGTTCAAATTCTTTTATCTTGGGAATTCATTCATTTGGAAATTGGCACGTCATGTCTTTCATTAGAAATTCAGTCATAGTAATTAACAACTTGAGTAATTATTGAAATACTTATTTTTTTCACAATACAAACAGTATAACGATTCATTAGAGATTCGTATATTTTAGTTTTCCCATAAAGTCGTAATAGTTTTTTTAATAATTTGAAGATACTTCCATTTAAAAATGTTAATG
This sequence comes from Mytilus edulis, assembly GCA_019925275.1. Taxonomy (NCBI): domain Eukaryota; kingdom Metazoa; phylum Mollusca; class Bivalvia; order Mytilida; family Mytilidae; genus Mytilus; species Mytilus edulis. The sequence goes on along the minus strand of CM034361.1, from coordinate 65,702,237 downwards.
AGTCAATGTCATTAGTACAACAGGTAAATGATCCTTCTTTTATATGGTATATATAAATTGAAGGCCAGGTTATACCTCCAATGAAACAAGTGTTTCTAAGTAAATATTTGTTATTTAAAATTATAAGATACTGCCATATTCATGACTCACACATGTATATGTAATTGTTTAGGTATATTGGTATGATCTTACAATTTAGAAAAAAAGGAGGTAGATAAAGCAAAATGAAGACAAACATCATATAATTAAAACTTCATATTTCTGTAATAACAAACATTAAGAAAGTTCGCTTGTCATGTTTTTGTTTTTTTGTCAGATTTTCGGAATCCTCTGGTTTTATCCATTTAAATGTCTTTAAAGAAAATTGCCCATTGACCTCCATTTTTCTTTTATAAATCTTTTACATGTATAATGATTAGCCATCTGTAAAAGTCTTATACAATTTTATTTTGTTTTTAATAGTTTTTGGGATTTTAAACTTGTCAATGATAACGCTATGAAAAGTCAAGAGAGATTATTTTCCCGCGAAAATATACACTAGTCTTTTGAAATACTGATTATTTTGAAACTGAGAAGCGAACATCCTAAATTGCCCCATTGAATACTTTAAGAAATTCTTAGTTATAATTACTGAAGAAGTATATATTAAGTACATGCCATTTAATTTGCACGGCGTGTGTTATCTTACCTAACAAGAACAACGTTTGTTCTTTGACTCTATGGATATTGATGACAAATAACCACGGTATTATATCATGTATTATATTATGTACATGTAGCTACTTTGATAATAATATAAATAAAAAACATTATTTGGTCGTGAGAATGTTAATATTTATAAGTTTGAACAACTATTTCTTACAAACAATGTAATCGTATTAAACAAAAACTTTGTAAAAAGAGGGACGAAAGATACCATTGAAAGGGACAGTCAAACTCACAAAACGAAAATAAACTGACAACGCCATGGCTACAAATGAAAACGACAAATAGACAAACAAGATTACACATGACACATAATAGAAAACTAAAGAATAAACAACACGAACCCCACTAAAAAACTAGGGGTCTTTTTGGCACATTCCCCATTTCCATTCTCAATTTTATAAAATTAATTTGAATTGGAATCGATTTTAGAGGTAAACATAGTTTTGACTGAATGGGATAATTGAAAAAGATATCATCTCCTGTTTCACCTGTTATATTTTTTAAAAAACTCCTTAGTTAGGAGCACAGGAACACTTTGGTGTGCACTTAAAAGAACCTTTTTTTCCTAACTATTAAAATGAGACTAAATAACTTCCAACCAACATCAAGAACATGTAAAATTGTTTCTAAATATGGTTAAAATACATTTGTTGTTCCATGTATTGATTATTGAACTGGTATAATACCTGATCCTATTTTGTTTTCTGTTGCATATTATAGTGCCTTTTTTTATTAATTTCCCTTACCCTCTAGATGCCCTTTTTATAGATTTTAGCGCGCTCTAGATGCCCTTTTTCAATGAAGTTACCATGCCCTTTTTGTGTGGAAAGGGAAACACTATAATAACCGTTGTTTATATCCCTGTTCGGTGACTAGATGTAACAAAAGTCAAAATGTTATATAAGTGGAGCAAAATGTAAGTCAATATAACTTCGTTAGAAGTCACCTTTAATTTTGTATGTATTGTTTATTTCTTGTTTAAGATATTGAAAAAAAATAATTACTAAACTTGTATTTTGGCTATAAGGGTGCTTTCAAATTTGATTGGAGTTTCTTCTCCTAATTCTCAGAATAAGCTGTATTGAAAAATATCTCATTTCCCTTATGTAATGGAGACCTTGAAATTAAGTTAAAAGTTAAAGGTAAAATTGTGGTTCCAGATTTTGACCTTTTATTTAATATTAATACTAAATACATAATTAAACCATATGATTATATTAGTAGACATATGACCTTGGAAATATCAAACAGAAATGTCTTTACACCGGAAGTAACAGTGTATTTACCTTTAAAAAGTATATAGAAACTTCGAATTGTTAGAATCAGAGTATGTTAACTCTTATTTGACAACAGAAGTGACTTTGATTTAACCAGAAGTAATTTATCATCTCCGTAAAATGGTGAAAAAGCCTCAAACATAATATTTCAAACATTAGTGTGGGTCAGCTATCATTTAAGACCGGATATACTATTTTTTTTTCAAAATTGGTTTAGTGAATTTGGATTAATGACATTAGATTATTGGTCATTGAGAACAATTGTTGTTTTAACTAATGGTGTAACTTTTTATTTTATTTTTCTTTAGCAAAGTGTTGAAAATTGCGCAATTATGAAGTGGAAAGTTAAGTATGCAAACCTTGAATTAAAAGGTTGTTTATATGACCTAAGAATAAAAGTAGATAAAGCTGTAAAATACGGAATTTGTTATACCGAAGTCAGCAAGGTGGATGTTGCATCATGGAAGCTTATTGACTGTTTGGTTGAACACAAGGTAAATACGTAACAAATCTAGATACTCAAAATCATAATAAGAATCTATTGTAAACTGTCTCATTGGCATTCATACATTGTGTACAACATCTTCTCATATCTATAAATAGGAATAAACACATACCTGAATCATGTGTATCGCAATGATACATGGATAATAAAAAATAAATTGTAAAATAAAGTTATATAAATTAAACGTTAAAATATACCAAAAAATATTGTGATAATTTTGATATACAGGTAGTGGCAAAGTAAAGAACATCAGATATTTAAATGTATACCATTGTGAAATCCTCACGTCAAAAAGACATTACGATCCTTTGGCTTTAAGGTTTATACCCTTCTGTAGCCATTTTTGTACGAATTTTTAAACCTCAATTGTTAGAAAATCCAGAGCCTTTAATATAGAGATTTTTGTTATAAAATTTGAAACATAAATTACTCACTTGATTTTCTATGATGTGCTAGTGTTTATTTTTTACAAAAAGTTCTAAGTAACCTGTAAATTCCAAAACACCTCGTGTTGAGTCACTAAAGTCGAGCGCACCCTAAAAGGTGTACTTGATTTTGGCCATATTTATACTTGTCTTAACCAATAATTACATTTATAAACTTGTTTTAAGGAAATCAATGCTAGCACTGCATGCAATATTCCTATATCTATCAGTTATCAAATTGCCAAATATGAGAGTACAAGGATAAAGGCTGTGGATTTTCTATAAAAATCTTGATTTATTTGCCACAAAGTCCTCTTTTTCTATTAAATGCAATGGAACAGTAAAAAATAATGCTTTGCATCAAGTTTCCCCTTGGAATATGTACAAAATGGCCTATCTCTATTATTCATTATATCTGTAGTTTTGATACAATTGAAGTTTGAAAAGTTCGTACAAAAATGGCTACAGAAGGGTACATAAACCTTAAAATGAATTATCAACTACTCTTAATACAAAAATGGTATTTAAAATATTAACTTTTATGTGTTGCACAAAATATGTTCCAACACATTTAAATAGCGGATTTTCTATATTTTCTTTTCAAACGTTGCATGTACTCATATCGACTCAAAAATATGTCCACTCTGAAGGAAACATATAAATGCATTTACAGCTAACGTTGCGTTTACATGAAGTGAAAGCTTTTTTTCCTTTTCAGAATGATGAGGACGATGACATGAATGCCGATATGTAAGTATTTTCAAGGTGACACAAATTCCTGTCTTATATTTACTCTTAACTAAAGTGCTAAATTCAAAACAATCCGGCATATGTTAACTTACGTATTTAACCGTATAAAGACTTCTAGAATGTTTTTGGAAGAAGTCGAATATGTGGAAACCGTTCTCATTTCAAATTATGCGATCAATGGGTTAGTTTGATTTAGAAAACATGGTTTACTTCTCGAGACATTTATGTCCAATATGCGCGACATAGCTGTTCTTGATTGCATCGAATACGTCGGAATGGGCTTCAGTGTGTTAGTAATGTTGTTTTAAACAACATGTTGTCAAACCTTCATAGCCTTTATGAATTTAAGACAGAAACTTGCTCATGACCAAATAGAGTATCTAGAGCAAACTTTTGAAAATTATTATTTTCATTTTGCCGTATTCAACATGTTTAACTGATAAACGGACTTAATGGTTTATTTTACAATTAACATCATGATTGAGTATGAGGTTAATGTTTTAGAAGCAACCATATTTGTGTAGAAACTTCAAAGTGTTTGATAAAATTTGGACAAAAGCATGTTAATTACCGAAACAATTTACTGAAAAAATACTTAGGATTTACTTAGAAGTTACTGGTTAACAAATTAGGTTCAAGCATAATATAAAACGAAATGTGCATCATAAGAAGATTGATAATGACCAAAATGTCGTATGCAGAGCAACATTTTGATTATACATATTGTTATTTCTCCGTATTTTACTGATAAATGGACTAAGTTTTACAGCTGAAAACAAGTAGATACCGTGTAAGGATGAAGTGTGTTTCGCATTAATTATTTTGTCAAACGTTCATACTGTTTCTAGATGGACGAACTAAGGTTTTCACATTTATTTTGTATATATATTCTGGGATTAAATTTGATTGACAAAATACATGTGTAAAACTTCATGTTTTGCTAAGAAACTTGGTTAGATGCTAATCTTTAATTTTTTAAATTTTGTATATCACTGATAAACGGGTTGGGAACACTACCTTATACATGTATGAATATGCATGAATTATAATATTTATTCCCCGCAGATGAAATTGTTTGTTTACATGTAAAGCATTTTTCTTATTACCTGGGTCTTTGACCATTCCATGGCCACCAAATGAATAACAATGCATGATTGACTACTACGTGTTTAAATTCAATCGAGAACACATGGTTTATATTGAGTACAACACATTTGTTCATGCATCGGGGGATTATCATTTTTTTTTCTTTTTTGCGTCTTATTTATAATTTGTGATTCGTTTCATGTTCGAGCTCAGATTTACGAAGAGTTTCAATGCGATGAAACGATTGCTTTAATTACCCGATATATAGCCATTGATATGATTGATGATGACACGGAGATGTCAAGTGTTCGTCCACAGGACAGCATCGAAACAACAGTGAAAAAACAAATACTTATAAGACGAACTTTCTATTGTAAAGCTAGCCGTCTATAACAGCTGTAGTTAGTTTTAAAAGTTTAAATATGGAGGCAAAGTGACAAAGTCGTCAAGAGGAAAAACAAAATGAAAACTTTCTACCATTTTTTTTAAACATAAATTCTGACAAAAAAGTTGCATACAATAAAAGTACTCACAAGTTCAAAGTTTACACTTTAGCTAATTAATATTTTTTTTTTGTTTAAAGGGAAAAGATATGTTTTGAACATCGAATAGGCAAAGGTAGAATAGCGATTTGTACTTACCTTTTTCTTTTGTTATCTTTTTCTTAGTAAAGTTTGTACTATTGTACATCATTTATTATGCTATTCATAATAATATTACTTGTATAAAATTATATTTGTACAAGTAATAACTTGTATGGTGGCTTCATACAAGGACTTTTATAGTAATTACTTGTGTAAAATGTTTGTACAAGTAATAACCTGTACAAAAAAAAAATATGTACACGACGTATACAAGCATCTTTCAGAAAAATGGTTTTCCATTTTGATATATTACTGTAGAATATTACGTAATATTTTCATAGTGAGAATTTGACAGGTACGTGTACAGAACATGCATAGAGCCTATATCATCAATTTTTTTTTAAATATCATCAAATCTGCGCATTTGTATTGATTTTTGACTTTTTTTTTATTTCAAGCTGTGATCTTTTTCTGGAGGAAATGACGCAAGCTACTGCAGTTTCGTTTTGGTTTTTTTTTGTCGTCTTCTTGCCAATTTTTTTTTTTTTTTACTAATGGAGATGTTGGATTAAAATTGAGAATGGACATGGGAATGTGTCAAAGAGACAACAACCCGACCAAATAAAAAACAACAGCAGAGGGTGACCAACAGGTCTTCAATGTAGCGAGAAATTCCCGCACCCGGAGGCGTCCTTCAGCTGGCCCCTAAACAAATATATACTAGTCCAGTGATAATGAACGCCATACTAATTTCCAAATTGTACACAAGAAACTAAAATTGAAATAATACAAGACTAACAAAGGCCAGAGGCTCCTGACTTGGGACAGGCGCAAAAGTGCGGCGGGGTTAAACATGTTTGTGAGATCTCAACCCTCCCCCTATACCTCTAACCAATGTAGTAAAGTAAACGCATAACAATACGCACATTAAAATTCAGTTCAAGAGAAATCCGAGTCTGATGTCAGAAGATGTAACCAAAGAAAATAAACAAAATGACAATAATACATAAATAACAACAGACTACTAGCAGTTAACTGACATGCCAGCTCCAGACTTCAATTAAACTGACTGAAAGATTATGATTTCATCATATGAACATCAGGCACAATCCTTCCCGTTAGGGGTTTAGTATCATACCATCATAACATATATGAGAAGAACATAACCCGTGTCATGCCAACATTTAGTTTTTATATTTTTAACGGAATCAGACATTTGCCAGTCTTTATACAATCATTTATTATGCTATTCATGTTGATGTGCAAAACGGAGGTGAATTTTACCATGTTTTGTGAAAATTGCAGCGTGTGACCTAAACCTTTTATATTTCTTTTATTTATTGGATTATTTTTTGTCTCCTATTGTATATAAATTAGGGCACTGATTTTTTATGGTTTGAACTATTTTTCAACAGTTATTGTTTGTCCCTTGATAGCTTAATTATCAGCGTTGAACCTTAAGCGATTGTTTACTGTACTACATTATGTCTTGGATGGATATAACTGTGTCATTTTGCACCCATACCCCATCTTGTTATCTATATATAGAAAGCATGTTTTGAAAAACAAACTTAGTTGGCAATATGGCACCCATTTTGATCTAGTGATTTTAAATGATTAAAGATTTTGCACTTAAGGCAATAGGATAGCAGCCGAACTAAAAAATACGTCTTTGGTATATTTTGGAATACAACAGGCAGCAAAAGTATTTTAAATGTGCTATTAAACCCCTTTTTTTAAACATAATTTTCCCAGAATAATATAATGTACTAACATTTAGATCTGGTCCTGATAAGAAGTTAACAGTACAGATAAGTCTGCGTCTGTCGTTACATCCATACTGCCCGGCAGCCTGTAACGACAATTATATGCATAAAACACTAAGCAGTTTTGTTAGTTGAAACATATTTATTTATAGTGGATTGGGAAACAAATTTTGCAATGTATATTAATCCCTTTCTATTTTGCAAATACGAGTGCTGCCTTGTAGCGGCATAAGCCTGCTGTTTTTAGAAATCTACAAGGGTGTCTTTAACTTACCACTACACCACGGCTAAGCAGTGCTTCAGTGTCTGTCCTTTGTGTTCCTCGAAGTAGAAATTATTTTGGAATGGCAGGTTTAAAAGAGATGAAACAAATTCCTACTGGAAAGTGTTCATTTCAATGGAAATTTTACTGTTTCACGCCGTGATTTTAAAGCACAGGTACAATACATAACAATACCAAAAACCTGTTCCACTACTTATATTAGGCGAACAAGAAAGTCAAATAAATAGTGAAGCCAATAAACAATACTTTTTTTTCTAATCTGAACATGCAAATTGAAGATTATGCTATGTATTTTACATTAAACATATTCGCAGAATAAAAACATTTATTATGAGAGTTCCAGAAACTACATTAGTTGACAGTTTTCTCACTAATGGCACGTGTTTTCAAGTGGTAGTAAACTCGTAGTTGCCCACAATCCATTGTAGTTCATTGAAGCGATTGGTCAGTTTTCCAATGTCATATAGGCCTTGTGATATGGAAATTACTATGCATGAACTTACTTTTCGAGGCAATAATATATTTTTTTTACACTAATAGCAGCAATCGCAGGCGCAACAATGGATCCTGCGAAACCCTTACGATTTTGTTTAACAGCATGGTTCCTAATACAGAAGAAATTATAAAACCTATGGTCATAACAGAAAAAAACATTTCCTATAGTTGTATCAGAATTTTATAAAAGAGGGGCTAAAGATACCAGAGGGACAGTCAAACACATAAATCGAAAATTAACTGACAACGCCATGGCTAAAAATGAAAAAGACAAACAAACAAATAACAGTACACATGACACAACATCATAAATCAAGAAAACTAAATTCTAAGCAACACGAACCCCACCATAAACTGTGGTGAACTCAGGTGCCCCGGAATGGTAAGCAGATCCTGCTTCATATGTAACATACATGAATAGAAATTGATGACTTTGAGATGCTGACTTTCTAACTGAATTTAATGGAGAGCTATGTGTACTGTTGTGTTTAAAATTCCTCATCATATCGTGCCTAGAAGATTGAAAAACTGTGGTAAGAGATAAATACAAATAAAAAAACTAACCGAAATGCAAGATGGATACACAAAAGGAAGTCAATAAGCAGCGACAAATCTAAAAGCTTAATTATATCAACCATCTGAACTACTGGAAAACACATGTCATATTCCCGATGTGGTTTGAGCATATTTTACAGGAAAAGTAGGTTAACTAACAGCTACATGTACCCATTTGTATAGCAGTTTCCTACATGTTCAAAAGCTGTGTTATGGTGTATATGCCTTGTTAGTATTACTCATTTCATTCTGTCTGGTAGGTTTGAAAGATTTATCAATTCGAGGAAGAAAAATAAATTGAAACAGAGACGTGTGATAGGTAAATATCTAAACAAGTGCATAAACGAGTTGACAATGAAAGTGGAGGAAGCTGAGACTAACGATATTCATTTTAATCGAGTCCGTGGTGTGAATGAAGTCTCTTGGAAATTAATTGATTGCTTAATTGAAGATCAGGTAAGGATTTTACGAATTATTATCTAACTAGCATGTAGATCCTTAAATTAGATAATGCAGTACTTGTGTTTTTCTGTTCAGTCTTTTTTTTTATTTATAGTGTTGCTAGTTTATGTTCTACTTGTGTTTGAATGTCCCTATGTTATCCATCACCTCCCTTTTACAAATCTTCGATACTTTAAAATGTTTTTACAGCTTTAAGCAGTTCCTCTTGTCTTGATCTCGTTTTTCGTATCATTGGCAACCTTCATATGATTAGAATCAGAAATATTTTTAACATTAACATACATTGATATGTAATATAAATTCTCGCCCACTATTGATGTTAAAATCCATTTCTACTAATAAAGAAATGGTGTTAGAAGCGTCATATTTCTATATGTATTTCTGATCTATATCGTACCCTTATCTGAACACGTAAATTGTTTTTTCTCTTAAAGATTGTTGATGGAAGAATTCTATTTTCACAACTTAAAACATTGACAAACGACAACCAAGGAAGTCATATTGCAAGCAATGTACAAGAGACGAGGAGACGAATACCGATATCTAGTGTAAGTTTAATAAGAAAGTAAGTTTAATAGTAAGTGAATATATTTTTAATGTTGCATCTGTTATAGAAATGATGACAAATAATATGTTCTTATTGTCGTAACTTCAATCTGGTTCACTTAACTGAATGTTACCAACCAAAAATGACTTATCACCGGGTTTGTTCTTACGTGCGTCATACAGCAGATGCCGTGCCGTTCATTGAAACGAATTAGATGAATGAACATGAAATGTCATCGCAGATATTTCGAAACGATATGAAATTGAACATTGTTTTTGACCTCAACTTTATAAATTTCAATAACTAGTTCGAGACGGAGCCTAAACTTTGTGTTGTTTAACTTCTACGAGATTTTCATAAAGTGCATCACATATTCTGAACATTTGAATTGTGTCTTAAATTTACTTGACAATTCTGAGTTTTACAAATAATGACCCATATACCTAAAATTCTTTAAAAAACGGGAATACAATGCAAAAATACTTTGGTAGATTAAGTATTGTTGCATTGTATTTCCGGTTGGTTGTTTTCTTCTTTCTTATACCTGTTATCACTACAAAAGTCCAAAAAGTCTGAAAAGACCAAATTTTGTCTTAATTTGCATGAACAATTACTCGACATTCTATAAAAGTATGACTTGTGCTTATTTTTTCTTGACAAATTGGGATTTATATAAAATTTGTATACAAATGTACTCGACAAATTCTCGATATTCTGAATAAGGTCTCAACATTTCTTGACAAATTATTCATGTTATTGACATTTGAATACTGTCTTGAAATTTCTCGACAGATTCTCGACATTCTTACCTTTTTCTCAGTATGGCTTCACATATATTTACTTGACAATTCTGAGTTTTATAAATAATGACCCATATACCTAAAATCACTTTATATGTATTTCTCTTCATATACTGTTGTTTCAAGTTGCTTTACTTTTTAACCAAAGTTAGGCATGTATATATAAAAAAAAATAAACATTTGGGTATATTAATATTTTGATTAATACAAAAATGAAATTTAAAGTGTTCACAATACAAATGTGGATGTGTTGATACAAACCATTTTAACTGTGGTTTGTAAATAATTAAAAATGTAGATTGCTAAATCTTATTAATAATTCCTTAAATGATTAAATCCAATTATACTGTAGACATATTTCATTCTACATGCATAATATTCAATGTTAATATGGTAAATTAACAATTATTGTACCAAAATGTGGTTTTCATTAATAGCAAAGTATATTGTATCCTATTTCTTCTTACCATACAAATCCTTGATATAACAGAAGAAAATTTGTGTAATATCATGCCATATATATAATATTAATATTATGTATAACATGTGGACAGGATGTTCCCCAGTTAATTCAGGTATTCCAAATAACTTAAACACATCCCTGGGTACACATGACATAAAAATGTTGTCGTACGATCAAAATGAAAATCTTACGAAATGGATGTCACACAGACCTGCATAATTAAGATCTAAAAAATTGATATGAAAATAAGAAAATACTCAATTTTAGATCAAGATGGAAACAAATTTTTGTCTCAAATGAAAAAAAAATCAAGGTCCCCTTTTAAGTCACACACAAGACGAATGATGGGTTCTGAAGAGACACACAGTCACATTTTAAAAATGCCTCATTTCAACCGTTTTAGTAAAGAAAATTTGACTTCCGGTTTTTAAAATGCTGTTTTTCAGTCACTAATGTGTCATGACGTATTCAAACATTATTCAGAATGTCAAGAATATGTCAAATGTGATCGAGACTAGTTTAAGACAATCAAGAATTGGTCGAGACTAATCAAAACTATTATCAGATGAGACAGGAAGGGTCGAGAAATGCTTACATAATCTTAATACTGCCAAAACACTTGTAGAGAAAAATCAAGAACTTTATCAGATTGATTGATTGATTGTTGGTTGCTTTACGCCGCATTAGCACAAAAATGCTATATCGCGGCGAGGGCCAATTCGAATATTTTTACAATTTAAAGAAATATTTTTAAAAAAAGACAAAAAGTCCTTCAATATACTAACATTCTAGACTAAAGCAAATTGATTATTTACAAATAAAAATCAACAGTAAGATAACGTGATAAAAATTAAAAAAGATTTAAATATAATAACATTTTTATATTCTATAATAAATTCCAATTTCTTTTAAAAATGCAACAATATTTGTAAATGGAACATTATTAAATAAATCATACATATTATTGACATTGAAATGCTTCTTACGAATATATCAGCAAAGTCAATACAATTAATTAAAACATGTTTAATAGTATACTTGCAGTTGAAAGGTACACATTGTGGTTCATCTTCATTTTTTAAAAGATATTCGTGTGTTATTCTAGTATGACCAATACGACATCTAGAAATAACACATTGATCTTTTCTGCACATAAATTTATTAAAAGGTTTGCCTAAATTAGGTTTAATTTCATGTAATTTATTATCATCTTTTTTACTCCATTCATCTTTCAATATATTAAAAACATATTCTCTAATATTAGATTTAAAATCAGTATATGGTATATCACAATTAGATAAAGGGTCACCCAGGGCATTCTTTGCCTCAAGGTCTACAGCTGTGTTACCAAGGATTCCAACATGACTCGGAACCCATAGAAATATTATTTCTTTCAGAAGAATTTTTAAATTCCTCCTTACATATAAAATTTTGAGAATTGTTGGGTTTTTAATTTTAGTATTTTGTATAGCTTGTAAGCATGAAAGTGAATCAGAACATATAATAAATTTGAATTTATCTGAAGAAGCAATAAATGTCAAAGCCAAAATTATTGCTTCTGCTTCAGCAGTAAAAATGGATGCATCAGATGGCAAAAACTTTATCAGACAAATTCATACTATGTTAAGATTTTTTTAAAGATTTAAGACGACGAAAGAATGTTGAGTAAATATTCATGCAAATTCAGAAAAAACATTGGTCTTTTCAAACTTTTTTACTTTAATTTGTAGTATATGGATGATGTGATATCCGATCTTCCTCGACGTATGTTCGTTTACGAGACTTATTTCCCTTATACTTTAAACAGTGTTTAATACGTTTTAACCACGTTTTGTGTTGTAAACGTGTTCCCTGTTCGCTGACGTTATATATTTTTATTTAATTCAGTATGCTCCATTTTACTGTCTACTTGATTAGTTTAACGATTGATATCTAGATGTGTCGAATTTTGACTCTCAAGCGTAAACAATACCTGTTTTGTTTTGATCGGCATGATTGACATTTTATTTTTATTTTCCAGGGAGATTGCAAAACCCAACTTGATTTTAACGATAAAGATGGTATTCATAGGAACCTATGTTCTAGGTGAATTACCCATTTACTATTATGATTACATTGCGATATAGGTGTATACGTTAATGTAACAGGCGACTTTACTGTTTCTTTCCATCAAACACTTATTTCAATTTTCATAGTCAGATAATTTAAACAATGTGCATGCAGGTCCCTTTATAACACTCATTTTCAGCGTCCCGATTTTCAGTATTGTCTGTAATAAATCTTTTTGCACACAGAATACCTTGTTTCGTATAAAACTTCAAATAATATGTACATCGTACTACTACGAGTGTCTTGTAAATAATAAAGAATATATGAGCACTCGTGAGGTAATCCCACATACAAAAACATATCATTTGACAAGGATTAGATTTTGGCGAAACATAAGTTCTTCATGGATTCAATAAACATTACATTGAACAGAAAATAGGAGGACGTGTTTGTATTGTATACCTGAGTTCCACAGAATTCCTAACAAACAACGGTACAATACCGACTTTGTGTGCATATCCGACTAAAGACATGAGAGAATTGTCCATTAGATTGACTTAAATTCTATCCGTAGTGAAAGTGTTCTTCAGAAATACTGTGAAGCTGTTCCATGTGTGTTTACTTGCGTAGTGGTGTTAACCAAATATGAATTATTAAAAACTCGAAAGAACTTCTGGAACATTGCAAATATCGAGATTCTTCTGAAATAGGTTCAGAATTTTCATAAACTGTTGATTTTCAACCCTGTATACCACCATTCCCGATGTAAAATTAACAAAATTGTCTAAAAGTAATAATCCAAAATGATTTTCAATATGAAAATGGTAGCATACGGTATAAATATATATCTTTGTGATACCATACGGCATATTTTATTAAGACTGAATAAAAAGGTAAATATGCTTCACAGAACACCAGTGATCAGTATGCCGGAGTTTCTTATCGACAGCATATTTGTTTAATTTGAATTTAGACTTTTTCAACAAATTATCGGCATTCCTATGGGAATAACTGTGCTCATCTCTGGCCGGCGTCTTTTTATGTTTCTATGAGTCGGAGTATCTTCGGACACTTATCAAAAACATGAAGATAAAAAAAAACAGGTCATTTAATTTCACATTTAGAAATATTGATAAATATCCGCAATCATGTTCTTTATACAGACAATCCAAACCTTTCTGATTTGGTTACATTAATATGTTCCCTAGAACTAGATATTTAAGAAACAACAGAAACTAGACTCATACATCGTATTTGACATACGCAGTCATCTTAGTACCAACATCTTTAAATGCAAGATGATTTTAATTTAAAAAAACAAATATCCCCTACTTAGAAGCAATAGCCCAACTTCACCTGCATATGAGATATATTTTAACAAATTATTCGGTACTCAAGAGTTAACAGACTTATAAACCTCACCAATGACCAGGACGTGTTTAAGGATTTGTCAAAGAACGTCTCGTTCTTTTTCTAAACAAAATCATCGGAAGATACTGAGACTTTGTTAATACATATTTCGTATCAACTTAACAGATGATACACGATGGTACACGGTGGTACATATTCTAGGTACTGACATGGTGTATCATTTAAATAACGTGTTATGGTATTTTTAAATTGTTTTAATGATATTATGTTTTACGGTTGAATCTATATTTTGGTGATAATCAGGTGACGGGACTCTGTACTTACCGTCATTGTGTTATTGTTCATTGGTAATTTTTTGTATTCTTGTTTCTGATTTTTTCTAATGTGCTTTGTCTATATACCGTTTTGAAAATCCTAGGAGTGAAGTGTTTTTGATATATTTTGTTTAAATTAATGGATTGACACTTAAAAGTATCAGCAACAGAGGTTTACTAAAATATCGGTATTATACACTATTTTTTTTTAACTTTAGAGTGTCTTGCACACATTAAATGTATATGTATTGTTCTTTAGTTCATTGTTCCACATTGATATTTAAAGTGTCAGAGGGAGGCAATTGAAAGTAGAATTTCCAAATAAAGCCCTTTTCTTTATATTTTGACAGTATTTTACATACATCGGTAGAACACATTTTAACGTGACTTGCCTTGCTTCCACTCAAGGTTTTAAATCAATCATGTATGCATGTCCGTCCGTCTTGAAACATGAATAGAACATTAATGGCAAACTATTCTTGGTTTCTCTTAATCTTACGCATGGAAATGTGGTCTGCAGCTAAAAAAAATATGATGATATCGAGTTGCAGCGGATAAGCAATGTTACCATCTGCAATGCTGATAAATACATAACCTCTTGGAAAACGTTTTTTTTTTTTTTTACTTAAATTTTATGGAATTATCAGTTACTGCTATGTTTATGTAACATCAATCAATTGGTCCACGTAGGTCACGACTTTAACAAGCTTTATTATTAAATGAGTATAATTTGCAGATAAATCTTACTAAATTAATCTATAATACAATTGATAACGACGATTTTGTAACATTTCATAAAATCAAATAATAGTGTGAAGGAATCTGGAACTAACATTTGAATGAATAAACATATTGACATTGCAGATTTAATGTAGGAATAACATAGATGTAGGAATAATCTACATGCTTCAACCTGAAACATAAATATTTCGATAAGTAAGATTTTAAAACAAACACTTTCAAATGTTAAGAAGGTTCTTTACTACATATTAAATTCGTATAATTATGTGTTATTTTTCTAATTTAAAGGTATATCGATTCCATTCAAAATAAAAATGAAGCTGATAGAAAGATGCAAGAGCTAACAGAAACTATTCAAGATCAGAATCAAGAAAACAGAAATTTAATTGTAAAACTAGAAGAGTTGGATAAGGAAAAGAATAATTTAGAAAAAAAATTGAGGTGATTATTTGATGGCTTGATATAAGGGGCATAGTATGGTACATTATTGTACTTTGATCGTTCTACCTTCTGAACATAATGAGACAAAAGACAAGAGTTGTAAAAATACGTGAATGGTTTAATCATATAAAAGGAAACTTATATGGACTATTTCATGTGTTATATCAATTATGTCGTCAATTTGAATATAGCATAAATTAATTGAAGTATGATTGACTGATAACTTATGTTGGGATTGATACAACATGTAAAAGGTAGTTCCAATCCAACTTTAAAAATGTACAGATATATATATATATTTACAGTCTAATGTTTATATTATGATATTCAGGATTTGGGATTAAAATCAATCGACCAAAACTTACCTGTATTATTACTGATCAATTTTTACACCTTAAACATTATGTATCAGTATTGTTAAATCTTTTAACACTGAGGAAGGCCATTTATTGAGCTGAAATATTTGCAATTATTGTATAATTTATATCATCTGTTCAGTTTTTCCATCTTTGTGCGATGATATTCACCACTTTTAAGTGTTTTGTTTTCCATCTATTCATCGGTTTAGTTACACAATCTTTTAGACTCATATATATATATATATATGTCTATAAGACATTAACAATCAAAACCAAGGAGCAAACAAAGACTCACAAAACCAAAGGCCGTTTTGGCAACACTTTAAGGAATTTTGGATCTCAATGCTCTTCAACTTCGTACTTTATTTGGATTTTTGTTTTAAACTTATTTGGATTCGAGCGTCACTGATGAGTCTTTTGTAGACGAAACGCGCGTCTGGCGTATATTTAAAATTTAGTCCTGGTATCTATGATGAGTTTATTTACATCAACAGTTATAAATAATAATTAAGAAACAACACGAACTCCACTAAAAACCGGGAGTGAAATCAGGTGCTCCAGAAGGGTAAGCATTTCCTGCACCGTATACGGCACCCGTCGTGTTATTGTGTAATTTAAGAGTTAATAGACTTTAAAATGTCAGATTAAAATAATTTATATGTTTCTAAATGCTAGTAGAGATACATTTGAAAGTTTACACATTTCTTTAAAGATTGATGGAAATTTACATTTTTATAATGCAAGATCCGGTGTTATTTTGTTTTGTATTTAAACATTGTTAAAGCTCATTTGTATGAACATTGTGTAGGCTAACACGTTCCTACTATAAAGGGGAATTGGAACGGAAGAACGAAGATTTGAAGGTACTTGAGCGGAAACTTCTGAGGGCTGAAGAAAAGTTAGTGCAGCAGTCACGTTTGTGCCATATATTGTTTTAATTCCTTTATATAACTTCACTTGCAATTTGTCAGTTTGCCTATACACTACCCTAACCATTTGGGTTAAAATGTATTTTCAGTATCCGTCCGTCTGATTTTTTGGTTATATATACATCAAACATTTTCACTTTTCTAGTGCAATACTGTAAATTTGATATATATGAATATAAATAATTATAACTTAAGTTACCCTACATACCCTATATAACTACAGTTTAAACTAACTGTGACTCAAGTCATCCTGCATGACATGCATACATACAGTTCAAACAACTCAACTCATCCTACGATATATGCATATCAGCAGGTCAAATTGACTTCAACTAAAGTCATTTTGCGTGACATACTAACTATACTTAAAACTTACTACAATGCAACTCACCCTGTGTGACATACAAAACTTCAGTTCAAATAACTGTAACTCGTTTCACCCTGCGTGACATACATTACTTCTGTTAAACTTAACTGTTACATAAGTCATCATGTATATTATCAACTACATTTTAAACTAGCTAAAGGTCAAGTCACCTTGAGTGACATAACCATTTTAACGATGTCATCATGCTTGAAAAACATAACAGATGGTCAAACGAACCTAAACTCAAATCACCCTACATGACATGCATAACTGCAGTTCATATTAATTGCATACTAGAGATTTCCAATAAAATGACATACGAACATAACTCGACATGGGACGGGTTTTTGCCAACCATCAAATTTGATTGAATACATCGCTTAAGTTTAAACGAAGTATTTAAAGACTTTTAAAATCACACACTGAAATATTCGTCCATATAAAATGGTTTTATCATGACGAAATATGACAGAAATATTGCATTTTAAGTTATCACGTGGTTTTACAGATTCCCGCCTTTATTTTTTGACAAAAGATAACGTAAAACAAACCTATCCCATACCTACGATTCGAGTTACCCTTCGTGGTTTTGATTATGACAATTAATTTTCAATATACCCTACAGATGAACGCCCCATTATACTTTGTTTCTGTCTTTCTATGTAGTTCGTCTATCTTTTTATTATATTGTTGCGGGGAAAATGTTAAGAAGGATATGTTTCTGACAATTTCAGAAATATCGAAAGCATAACAAAGTCAAAATCTCCCTTTTTAAAGGTTGAAAATTCAGATATAACTATCGCTTCCATTTGATTAAAAAGCAAGAGTATTATTCATTTATTATGAAATGTATGATCACTATCGATAAAGAGAAATATCTATATATGTTAGTATTTTCTTAAGAATTCAGGTGTGTTCGATCAGGGATTGTTCTGTATCAATTTGTTTAACAGGAATGATATAGGAGTCCAAATACTAGGAATATATTTGACATCCCATGAAGTGAACTAACATAGTGTTTTTTATCCATTTTATTGATAAACAACAAAAGGGGTCACCGAATACATTTTAATGAGTTAATCAATCATTTACGGAAATGTGTATGATAAGTACCATTAATCAACATAACAGAATAAGATTGTGTTACCAGATGCGGATCCAAGATGCATCCTGCAATGAAAAGGGTAGATACATAATATCTTTTGAAGTAACAAAGTATTACTCGCTAAAGACTGATCCGACTAAAAGGTCATAACTGTGAAACTGATATGATGCTTGATTGTTTTACAACTAACTCGTTACTTTTGATTGACAAAGTTTTTAACAGACACTTGACATACCTACATGTATATGTTGACAAAAGTTAAACGTATAAAGTTAAGAGACACAGTGGATCTCAAACTTAGTAGCCCAAAATTTGTTAAAAAAAAGCATTTTAGAGGAGGCCATACATATAATGCTGTCATTTGTTTATTTTCATCAGGAACTCTGAATTCTAATACATAACTGAATACTGATAATTAAGCCTTTAACCAGAAGTTTAATTGAAATATATATTGATTAAATGCACACTAGATTGATTGATTGATTGATTGTTGGTTGCTTTACGCCGCATTAGCACAAAAAGGCTATATCGCGGCGAGAGCTAATTCGAATATTTTTACAATTTAAAGCATATTTTTAAAATAAGACAAAAAGTCCTTCAATATACTAAAATTCTTGACTAAAGCAAATTGAGTCAAATAAAAATCAACAGTAAAATAACGTGATAAAAATTAAAATCGATTTAAATATAATAACATTTTTATATTCTATAATAAATTCCAATTTCTTTTAAAAAAGCAACAATATTTGTAAATGGAACATTATTAAATAAATCATACATATTATTGACATTGAAATGCTTCTTACGAATATCAGCAAAGTCAATACAATTAATTAAAACATGTTTAATAGTATACTTGCAGTTGCAAGGAACACATTGTGGTTCATCTTCATTTTTTAAAAGATACTCGTGTGTTACTCTAGTATGACCAATACGACATCTAGTAATAACACACTGATCTTTTCTGCACATAATATTATCAAAAGGTTTGCCTAAACTCGGTTTAATTTCATGCAATTTATTATCATCTTTTTTACTCCATTTATTTTTCAATATATTAAAAACATATTCTCTAATATTAGATTTAAAATCAGTATATGGTATATCACAGTTAGATAGAGGGTCACCCAGGGCATTCTTTGCCTCAAGGTCTACAGCTGTGTTTCCAAGGATTCCAACATGACTCGGAACCCATAGAAATATTATTTCTTTCAGAAGAATTTCTAAATTCCTCATTACATATAAAATTTTCAGGATTGTTGGGTTTTTAATTTTAGTATTTCGTATAGCTTGTAAACATGAAAGTGAATCCGAACATATAATAAATTTGGATTTATCTGAAGAAGCAATAAATTTCAAAGCCAAAATTATTGCTTCTGCTTCAGCAGTAAAGATGGATGCATCAGATGGCAAACGGAGGGTTGCAGCTCTGTCCCTGAAGACAGCAGCAGATGCAACTCTATCACCATCTTTTGATCCATCAGTATAGACAGTTGAAAAATCTAGATAATCGGCTTTAATTTTAGCATAGTGTTGCTGAATTAAAAGAGGATTTGTTTTATTTTTATTGTGTTCACGGAGATCAAATATCATTTTTGGTTTGGGAAGTTCCCATGGAGGACATTTGCAAGTTTGAACTTGAGCAACAGATTTTAAATCAAAAGAAGCTAAATGTGGTTTTAAACGTAAACCTAACGGAGGAATTTTATTTTCATGTTTTGCAAAAATATCTTCATAAATCGGATTAAAAACACAGCTGTAGGCAGGATTATCTGAATGGGCTTTTAGTTTGACAGCATATTGAAGTCCAAGCTTCAAACGTCTGTCAGTGAGTGAGTGCTCATCAGCCTCTACATACAGACTCTCAACTGGTGAGGTTTTAAATGCGCCAAGACAGAGACGCAAACCTTGGCATCGAGAATCTGTATGTAGGACTTCCTTGCAGAGCCATACACTATAGAGCCATAATGTAGTTTAGATCTAACAAGAGATCTATATAAATTGAGTAAAATGTTGCGATCAGCACCCCAGTCAGTGCTGCCGACAACTTTTAAAATATCTAAAGCTTTTAAACATCTCGCTTTTAACATTTTGATATGGGGTAGAAAGGTTAACTTTTTATCGAAAAGTAAACCAAGAAATTTGGTTTCATCAACCATTTTAATTGGGTTGCCGTACAAAGTTAGTTCTGGATCAAGATGCAATTTTCTTTTGTTACAAAAATGCATCCCGACCGTTTTTGAAGTGGAAAACTTAAAACCATTTTCCGAGGCCCATTTTTCAATTCTTCCAAGACATAATTGTAATTGTCTTTCAATGTTATTCATATTTTTGCCTCTGTAACATATTAAAAAATCATCAACGTACAATGAACCTTCAATATTACTTTTTAAAACTTCAACAAGGCTGTTGATTTTAAGACTAAATAATGTAACAGATAAAATACTGCCCTGAGGGACACCCATCTCTTGATCATAAAGATCAGACATGGTCGAATTAACTCTAACATTAAATTGTCTGTTAGAGAGAAAATTAGAAATAAAATTAGGCATATTGCCTTTCAACCCCATATCAAATAGATCTTTTAAAATACCATATTTCCATGCAGTATCATAGGCCTTCTCAAGGTCGAAAAAGACCGACACCACATGCTCATTTTTCGCAAAACCATTACGGACAAATGATTCGAATCGAACAAGATGATCAAGAGTACTGCGACCCTGTCGGAATCCACACTGGATATTGGCTAATAGTCCATTGGATTCCAGGAACCAAACAAGGCGATCATTGACCATCCGTTCGAGTGTTTTACAGACACAACTGGTAAGAGCAATTGGTCGATAATTAATAGGATCCGTATGATCTTCACTTGGTTTTGGAATAGGCACGACGGTTGCAAGCTTCCAGATTGATGGTAAATCACCAGATTCCCAGATGTTATTCATGAGCTGCAAGAGAGCTTCTAGCGAGGAATCTGGCAAGTGTTTTAAGAGTTGGTAGTGAATATTATCAGGCCCACAAGCTGTATCATGGGCTTTTGACAGAGATGTTTTAAGTTCTTCAAGAGAAAATAGTTTATTATAATTTTCACCATTTTTTTATTTAAAGTTTAATTTAATTTTTTCTTTTTGTTTTTTAACTTTTTTAAAGTCTTCCCTGTAGTTGTTACAAGAAGAAGACTTCGCAAAAGTTTCACCAAGTTTAATGCACACTAGAAATATATTTTTCAAATATATAGAATTCCACAAATCTGAATTTTTCATAGACAGTATCAATTTGCCATTGTAAGACCTATCAAGAATATGATCACCTACGCCTATTTTGCGGTTCATATTTTCAAATAACCGTCAACTCCCTACTAGCATTGAAGTCTTTAAACCATTTGATTCACCAGAACTACAATTCAAGTTACGCTACTGTCGATTGATTGACGGTTTGTTCGTCCAGTGGAAAATATTTAATGCATAATTAACGTGCAGAGAGCGTGGCATTATATCTAAAAGAGGCATCGGATTTAACTTCTCCACTCTAACCGGATGGGACTGCGTACTTGTACATCCCACACATATAAAGGACTCCCTACTTTGGCAATGTTTAACTGCCGATCGGAACAAGACTTATAGTGACCATATTTCTATTCCCTTGATAACCTTTAAGAGTTTACTGTCGAGAGGTATCGACTAAAGAGACAGTTATGCACCTGGAAGATATACATATACATGAACGTTTATTAATCAGAATATTTGCAACACTGGATCAAACTCATAGTTTGTATATAACCAACTATATTATTCCCATGCTATCGTGAGACATGATTAAGTTTATCATAAAACTAAAAAGATCTTACTTACCAGGTATTCAATTAAATAGTCCGTACATGTCCGTTTTTTATACGTATTTGGTTAATTAAACGCCAAATATTTTAGAAAAAAACAATTTAAGAACATTGACGTTAAGTTACATCTATGTTTGTATGGGCTCTTCCAAGAATCCATGAATGCATCATAATAATTAAAAACAAAATATAAACAATCTGACTGATTCAGTATTAAAAATGTAATTATATTTTTTCTCCGGGTGCGTCCTCACCAATTCCATTTGATAAAATTCTACGGAAAGGTGACACAGATGCATCAGTTATCTGAGTTTTTACCGTCGTCAAAAGTAAAATATAATAACTTGGGACTTAAACATCCGTTTAAGACTAAATATATATGCAAGCGTTACAAGCACTAATTTTTTTCTGTTATCAGTAAAATTGAGAATTGAAATGGGGAATGTGTCAAAGAGACAACAACCCCACCTTAGAGAAGACAACAACCGACGGCCACAAGTGGTCTTCAACGCAGCGTGAAATTCCCGCACATTAAGACGTCCTTAGCTGGCTTCTAAATAAATATGCTACTAGTTCAATGATAATGGACGTCATACTAAACTCCGAATCATAAACAAGAAACTAAAATCAAAATTCATACAAGACTAACAAAGGCCAGAGGCTCCTGACTTGGAACAAGCGCAATAATGCGGCGGGGTTAAACAAGTTTTTTTTGATATCTCAAAACTTCCCCCTATACCTCTAGTCAATGTAGAAAAGAAAAAAAAAACGCTCAACAATACGCATAGTAAAACTCAGTTCAAGAGAAGTCCGAGTCCGATGTCAGAATAGTAGATAGTGTTTCACTAAATTATTTCTCTTTTCACACATACATCATCTACATTGTAACTAAGGACTTGGAATTCTTTGAAAAATCGTAAATCGCACAGAAACAGAAAACCATGTATATTATTTACTTTCTTTTTGGAATTCCTCTTTTTTTCTAGATTTGAAATTGATGGATTCCTCTTATTTTTTTAGATTTGAAAACATGCGCATTCGTGTCAGAGATGCAGACATAGAATTGAACAAATTAAAATCGACCCTGCAAAATGCCATGTTCAAAAGTTTAGAGTAAGTTCAGAGTTAGATTCACTGTTTTATACTTGTTACAAAAACAAGCACATTATTTTTAGAATGACTGAGAATACATTCCAAATGCAATTGGAAAAGACACATCTGCTTAATCGCATTAAGTGGTCCGTGCGTTGCATGTGGAATGACAAGATGGATAGGTAACCCTTGATAGGCGCTTGGTGATAGTCGGCGTTATCTTATTCTTATTTTGCTTCTTTACAAACATGTTTCCATCGTACGGCAAAACTGTTTATAATTATTAAATGACTTGTACGTAGATTATCATTTAATACTATACCTAATGCGTCTTGGCTGTTGTTTTGGCAAGCATGATAGTCTAATATACAAAAAAGAAAGATGTGGTATGAGAGCCAATGAGACAAATATCTACCCGAGTTACAGCGAATAAAAAGAAAACAATAATATATCATGAAGCTTTGACTTGCACCAAAAAGAAAAAAACAAAAAACACGCAAACACTGTTTTACAGTTAATCTAGATTAACTTACCTAAAGCCTTGGTCACACCTTACCGGATAAGACGATCGGACGTCTAACGGATGAAAATAAAAGTTGTCCGTTGACAAAATTGTTATCCGTTGGGAGTCCGTTGATGTACTGATAAAAAAAAATCGGACACTTAACGGATGTATAACGGACCGGCAACGGATATGCAACGTACGAGAAACGGAAACGTATCGGACAGAATGGATGTCGAACGTACATCCAACGGACGAGTACCGCATAAAACGAACACCTAACGGAAGCGTTACGGATAAAACGGATGAACAAGATATACGGAAAAATTAAAGGCGACAATAATAATACATGTAAATCGCATAAATATTCAAAATGTTTTTGTGTAACTGTTTTTGGTTTGTTCTTCAAAATGCCGCCAAAGGGCAGTGTCTGTCCTGAGTAAGAGCTGCTTGATTGTGAAGACGTGCCCTTACTCTAAGCTCGACTATTAATATTAAGAATTCATGAACCTTAATAAATCTAATTGGCATTTCTGACGCGAAAATTTCAATTCATGGCATTTATCCGTTTCAGATTTGTTCATCATCCGTTTTATCCGTTATATGTCCGGAAGAAGTCCGTTTCACATTCGTTCAACATCCGTTTTATCCGTTAGACGTCCGTTAGAAGTCCGTTGGTGCATTTATCTACCAGACCTCCAACGGATGTATAACGAACACGTAACGGATACAAAACGGAAACGAAACGAACGGTTACCGTACAAAACGGACGCCTACCGGACCTTCAACGGACATTTCATCCTTTGGACGTCCGTTCAAAGTTTTGAACATGCTCATAATTTTCCACCGGACAGAACGGACGTCGACATATAAAACGTACGTTTAACGGACATGCAACGGATATGGACGGACGTCTAACGGATACGAACGGACGTCTAACGGACATGAACGGATTGAAAAAAGTACCCATTAGGCATTCGTTCGAGCTATCCGTTAAGCCTCGGTCACACTTTACCGTATAGCACGCAGGGACGGCTAACGGATGAAAATAAAAGTTGTCCGTTGACAAAATTGTTATCCGTTGGGAGTCCGTTGATGTACTGACCGAATAAAACGGACGTGTAACAGATGCATAACGGACTCACAACGGATATGCAACGTACGAGAAACGGACACGTTCCGTACAGAACGGATGTCGAACGTTCATCTAACGGACTAGTACCGCATAAAACGGACACCTAACGGAAGCGTACCGGATAACACGGATGAAACAGATATACGGAAAAATCAAACGACAATAATAATACATGTAAATCGTATAAATATTCAAAATGTTTTTTTGTAACTTGTTTTGGTTTGTTCTTCAAAATTCCGGCAAAGGGCAGTGTCTGGCCTGAATAAGAACTGCTTGATTGTGAAGACGTGCCTATACTCTAACATCGATTATGAATAATAAGAATTCATGAAACTTAGAAATCTGACATACCAATAATTGGCATTTCTGACGCTAAATTTTTAATTGGCATTTATCCGTTTCATATCCGTTCATCATCCGTTTCATTCGTTATACGTCCGGAAGAAGTCCGTTTGTGAATTTATCTTCCAGACCTCCAACGGATGTATAACGGACACGTAACGGATACAAAACGGAAACGAAACGGACGAGTACCGTACAAAACGGACGACTATCGGACGTTCAACTGACGTTTTATCCTTTGGACGTCCGTTCAAAGTTTTGAACATGCTCAAAATTTTCCATCGGACAGAACAAACGTCGACGGGTAAAACGTACGCTTAACGGACATGCAACGGGTATGGACGGACGTCTAACGGATAAGAACGGACGTATAACGGACATGAAGGAATTGAAAAAAGTTATTCGTTAGTCGTCCGTTCGAGCTATCCGGTAAGGTGTGACCGAGGCTTTAAGGTGTGACCGAGCCTTCAAGGTGTGACCGAGGCTTAAAATTTAATGTACATTTTTATGAAGTATTTTCGAAATAGATGACAAACAAGTAACAAGAACACTGAAAGGTTAACAAAACTCAATGTATAGAAGTGTATACGGACTTTTTAGTATAGGATATAATATTTTATGAAACTTCAAAACAAAAGTGGTACAGGAGATCAAATGGGAAATAGCCTTTTGATATGTCTGAAATGCTATTTTTATATTAAATTTTGAATCCGTTTAAGTATGGAACACTTTGCAAAACAACAGGAGGAAATATGTATTTTCGTTTTCTTCGGAAAATTAATGAGAAATGGTATTTTGTATTTTCAACATGTACAATGTAGCAAATAAATATCGACTCGTACTATTGTGTGTATCGTATTCTCTAAATTCTTCTAGTTTGGTTTTTAGTAAGACTTGAAATCAAAAGTAAACAATTAAAATTATAAACTTGAACATTTTTAAACATTTCAACATGGTCAAAATATTCAATGAATTATACACATCTTGAAAAGTACAAACTGTATATCTTACATTAAACGAATCACCTAGGCAAAGCTTGTATATATCAATTCAATAATAATTTTGGAAGGACTCATAAAAAACAATCACCAAACAATTAATCATTATGATATATGTGATTTGATCTACTAATCACAATATTATTAATATCAGATTGGCCGCAGAATTAAATTGCGAAGGAAGCATGAGCGATATTGCAGAAAACACTGAAAAATTAAAGCAAGAAGAAATATGCAAAAAGAAAAAAGACATCGCATTAACTGAGCAGTTAATGGGTGCAAGGTATATTATCTTATCTTACCTCCTTTACATTTCTGGGAATATGATTGGTTAAAAGCGTCCTCGTGGAGACCATGTTTGCTATCACCCCATATGGAATTTACTGACCCCAGATAAACCGTATTAGATCACTAGCACACTATATAACTAAAAATAACTACAAGGATCCTTAGACTTCAGGATATGGATACTGAAGTGTATTGTTGTAAATCTAAATAAATCAGTTTAGATTAAAAATAAATACAATTCTTATGCATATTTGAATTGCTTTGTCCAAGCTAGTGTTTACATGTACGTGTTGGTCCTTTTTTGTTACATCACATCTTCGATATTTGTAACATGTTTTTGATTTTTACTTAACCTGATGAAAAAAATTATTGTTAAAATTAAATCCATGTGTTCGGCACAAACTAAGCACGGCATCCTGGGAGAGACATATCATAAGATATAGAAAATCTTACAGCGGATTCCATTGAGTGTGTAGCGAAAGGTAATATCTTTGGTTAGCTTGCTTGTTAGCTGAACCGTGAAGTCATTATTAGGTCAGGTATACTACCCTCCTTCGAAATAGCATAGTCCAACAGACAGATCGATCGGTTTTCTATTGGACTAGTCTATTCTAAAAGTAGGGTAGTTTACCTAAGCTATCCATGACTTCATGGTTCAGCTAACAGGCAAGCTAACCAAATATATTACCTTTGGCTACACACTCAATGGAATCCGCTGTAAAGCTCTTAATTTGAAAATTCTGTTTATCTTTATTGCTATCCATTATCATGATTATTCATTGTTATTATCTACCAGAAATTGTCTTCAAATTCATACGTCAGCTGGGATCATACTGTATTACAAGTATGTGAATCTGTCTCAAAGACTTTATACATGTATAATTTTGTATTCTTATATTTTTGTCATGCTATGATTCCCATAATAAGATTTCAAGGTTTGACAAATAATGTAATAGGGAAAACAATAGAATACCATACTAGTCTTGCGGAATTATCATTTATTTTCTTTCAAAAAACAGTTAAAGAATAAACTATTTAAGTACTAATTTAGACATATCTGGTAGAAAGTCTGCTTACTTAACAGGACTTCGATGCCATTTGGTCTCTGGTTAAAAGTTGTATTTAAGATATTAAGCAGACCATGTTTCAATTTATATGTTTAGGTTCTGATATCGAAAAAGAAATTTTTTTCTCTTTTCTTTTTGTCAGTAAAGTAGCCGGCACTTGAAGCCACCTTAAACGGCGAAAATCCAACGTCTACCGACTACTTTGGAAAGCCCTGACTGTTATTGCCCATACTCTTAGTGAGGATTTTTTTTTACCCTCTTTTGTGTTGTGAGCAAAATCCACAGAAGATGGAACGAAATTAAACAGACCATGCAGACTAAAAGGATCAGTAATACAAGATAAAAAAAAAAGCTGAGATTTTTTTCATGAATTCTATTTTTATCTGCAATGTTCGAGAGTGGCCTTTATCGAATATGCACACCATGGTGAGCAAATCAGTTTCTTTAGAGCCTCTAGTCTTCAAATGCACCTTTATCTAAACAAATTACACAACCTGAATTGTTGTAAAAGAAACTGTTGAGCAGGGAAGAGTTATCTTTCTTTGACTTATCTGTACATTGTACTTATGAAAACAAACTTTTATTATGTTGCTGTGCTCACCAATTCTACTGACTCACTTATTAATTAAGGGTCTGATGGTTACATAAAAATGCAATAAAATTGTTTTCTAGGTTCATTTTAATCATATTTCACTTCAGTCTATCCGATTTCATTAGACATGGAAAAATATTACTTTGTATCCTTTTTTTTTTGCTGACTATATGTATATAAATATTAACTAAAATATCACCAAAAGGAAGTTATCTATCTGAACAACAAACACCAAATTTAGTTAGATATTCTGTATATAAAGCAGAATTCATATACAGTAACAAAATACAGACAACTAACACACCGACATATACATATCAGATGGATAAGGTTGCCAAATTGTCGTTAAGTTTTATTTTAATTGATTGATTGATTGATTGTTGGTTGCTTAACGTCCAGTGGCCAATATTTCATGCATATTCAGGACGAGAACAAGTTCACAATAAATACAATAGGTAGGTTGATACAATAGAGGCCTTCTGGGATGATGGTCGGAGAAATTTGGACTGCCATCGGAAAAGGAGGGTATATTGGATAGGGACAGAAATTTTGCCTTGCAACAGGTCACCTACGGACCCCTCAAAGAGTTGTTGCAAGGGTTCTTAACGTGCAAAGAGCGTGGCACTCTCTTTACACGAGGCATCGGATTTAGCGTCCCCCTTCTGACCGGACGTGACTGCGAACTTGATACATCCAGCACAGCCAAACGGACGCCCCACTTCTGCAAGCGTTTTACTGCCGGTCGGGAGAAGACCAAGTGACCTCTATACCCCAGTCACCCTTGGGGATGTTTTATTTTAAAATTATTTGTTTAAATGTATCGTTTTGTATGTATCAATGCATCAATATTTATCTGACTACAATATCCAGGAAATCTGAAACAAATTAAATATTACATTACGTATAATTATGAATCGTAATTATAGTAGAACTAGGTTATTTTGAAACAAAAACTACTTACTCTTCAGACGATAAAAATGATAGATTTTGTGTTCCAAAATCTTTGGTTTATCTTTACTTAACATAATATGCTTAACTTTATTTTGTAATGTTTTGTTCATTTGTTAATGTTGGTCTTTTAAACTTATGTTTTGTGATCTGCAATATTGCACCCAACGATAAAAAGAATCAAACATAACCTGTCCCGGACTCGATCATTAAAAAAGCTTTTAACAATAGGTTTTAAACAACTGAAATAAAAACAATGTGCATAGCTTGACAGGATTCTATTGATATACTTATAACCGCACTGTTTTATCATGCGTTTCATTAACTAATTAAATTAACAAACTAAATTAATCCAACGATTATCAGTTAACTGCTTGTTTTTCCCTGTGGTTGACTTGGATTTAAATGTCTATTGTAGTGAACAGCTTTTAATGAATACATTATTATGCATTTTCAGAATATCAGAGCACCACATTACTTATAACATCAGAGCAAATGCTGTACAGATAAGTGATAATGGGTCTATTGTCATGAGCCGCAACTCGTCTGTTGATAAAGATAGGCTTCAATGTGACCTCGATGAACCGGAAAATCAGCAACATCTGGAAATTGAGAATTGAAAAACAATTTACAAAATTGTACTGCCTTTCTTTCTCAAAATAGGAGTAATTGACACCTATGATCGCGTCTTTACTTTTCTGTTCTTTTTATATGTTTACTTAAAACATTAAAACTGCATTGATTTTAAAACCAAATACACCAAAGATGATAACATAATCATGCTAAAATTTATGATCAACAACATATGTGTTGCGTTTGATGGATATTTTACAGACAGTCGGTATTCCATTTGGTTTTATTTGCGCAACCCTTGTTGTTGAACAAAAAATCATATTGAACCTTCTGCAATACAATAATACTCCAAAATCTATATTCGAGGGCAACTGGGGGAATGAAAAAAATGTCTGTTTTTTTTTAATTTAAAAATATTTTATTAACAATTCAATTCAAATATGTATTGCCAAATAAACTTTAAACATAAAGTTTGTGACATACAAAATAAGTAAATACTATAACTATAACTATAATTCATATATATATATATATATATATATGTATTTACTGTAAATATTCTAGTGTCCCTTGTCCTCAGTTCTAATGACCTTTTGAATTAGGACCTTAATTTATTTACTTGTGATGGTATTGATGGATTCAGTATAAAAATCAACTTTTCTTCATAAGATAAATCTTAAAAATTAAAATCCAAAATTCTTCAATTTACAATCTAATAGAAAATGTTTTTCGTTTTCTAATGTTTTACATGTTTTACATATAAGGCATAATCTCTGCTCTCTAGGAGTATTACAATGTCTGCCTTTTTCTATATTTAAATTATGGTCACTAATTCTTAGTTTTGTATTAATTTTGTATAAGTAAAGTTTGATGTTCTTAAATAGTCTTGAAAACATCAATTTTGTTTAAGGTTCTTATATAAATAAAGTTTACTTTTTTCATCGATGTTTTGCAGTTTTATTATGTATCAAATTTTCAAAGTAGTTTTTAGAGCTTGTTTTTATATAAACTTTAAATGAATAATTTATTTTTTTGTCTGAACTAGTATTTTGTTGAATTTGTGCTATATCTAAATTAAGTTCACTTAAATATTTTTTACATAGGTAAACCAGGAGTATACTCCTTCTGAGTCTAAATTTTAACTAAGCGTGTAAGCTTCTTTCAAAAGAGGATTCAACTTACAGCATTCAAATCTCTTTAAATATAATAACGTTTATAATTTAATATTTTATTCTATAGGAAGTCTCCCAAATTCAGCTTAGTTGCAAGATAAGATGCATTCTTTCTGGTTATTAAAATTACAAAATTGCAAGTTTTATTTTTCAATTGTTTTTTTTTTCTGCAAAACTTAACATATCTACTTCTTTTCCAGAATTTAAAGCTCTATTTTTTGCTCTAAAAAGAGAGATATATATAATGTGTCTGAATATGTTACTTCAGAGTTGTATATCATTGGTTTTATGAGGGAATCGAAGAGGTGACATGTCACTTTGACTGGTAAATTATTCAAAGACTTTGTGTAAGCTTTCAACCCAAATAAATCTTTTTGGGATTTTTTGATAAGTTCTTTAGTACTATGAGACATGTTGTCATTGAATTTAATTATTAAGCCTAAAAATGAGTAGTCTGATACATTATCAATGTTACTGTTAAAATTTAAAAATGTTTTTGCTACTTTAGAGCATGTCTTATCTGATTACTTTATTTTAGAGAACGGAACTGTTAAAACTTCATCGAGTTCAGTATTTTTACAAATCGTGAATAGAAAAAGGCTGGCGATATCTCGCAGGTAGACATAGCAAGAAAATAGATAAGAAATATTACAACAAGTGTTTACCAGATGAACTGTCCGAGATGTATTTTATGTTTATTCATGACCAGTCATTTACTTCAGTGAACAATTTCTGTCGTATTAAAAATGTAAAATTGTGTGTAAATTTCCGTGGTTATTTGGCTATCAATAGCTCTAGAGTTACCCAAAAATGGTGATTTTCAAATTCATTTTATTTTAGGTAAAAGGGTTTATTTTACATGTCCAACAATTTTTAGCCAGTTCAAATAAAGTAGCAGAATTAATTTGTTTGTAATTTTGTTCTGTCCAAAAATGTAAATTTTTCCAGAAAAAGTACCTTAAAGGGTGGCTATCAGATATTTTGGCATAACATCTGTCAATTATTTTCTGTTAAAAGAGGGACGAAAGATACCAAAGGGACAGTCAAACTCATAAATCTAAAACAAACTGACAACGCCATGGCTAAAAATGAAAAAGACAAACAGAAAAACAATAGTAAACATGACACAACATAGAAAACTAAAGAATAAACAACACGAACCCCACCAAAAACTGGGTTAAGTGTTTAAGTCTTTACAGGATTGCAAAAGAGAGACGAAAAATACCAGATGGACAGGCAAACTCATAGATCGGAAATAAACAGAAAACGTCATGGTAAAAAAAGAAAAAAAAACAGACAAATAATAGTACACAAGACACAACATTGAAAACTGAAGACTAAGCAACTAAAACCCAACCAAATCATTAGGGTGATCTAAGTTGCTCCGGAACCTATTGTGGAACTCTATCCACCCGTGTATTGTTAATCATGTTAATGATACGGGTTAAGTTATAATCTTTTTCTAGTTCCTAAAACTGTATCTCTCTAGAAATTCGGCAGTTCATTAGTTTTAAAACAAGAAATGAAGGTCAAATACAGGTGCCCAAAACTATAGACCAAAGAAAATATGAAGTATACGGAAGGTACGTAAAAATGCTTCAGTATAACAAAAGTACAAAAAATGAAACGTGTTAGTGCCATTTTTTTGTAATCGGTCAACCATTTTAAAACTTTATGATCATTTAAATTTCAAACATTTTGTCGTTTTTCTTGCGAGAATACAATTATAAGATATTGGTCAATTTTAAAACCAAATATTTCTAAAAGGTAAGAAATACGTCATTTTTTATCATCAATATTTAAAAAAAAATCAAAACAATCTGAATCTTGGTTAAAAAGAACTATGGGTTAACGGCATCTTTGAATAAATTGCCACTGTTTTTGCATTGATATCAGATTGTTTGACATTCAAAATAGGCCTTTTTAGATATATACAATTTTAAAGTAGAAAATCAGCAGTTAAGGCATAAATAAATTTCTTAGCAATTATATTTAAATGTCAATACACTCATCATAGTCACAGTAACAGTCATTAACTTCAGTGAACATTTGCTGTCAACACATCACTGTAAGATTAATTGTTAATTTGTTTACTGTTTCTTACTTACAATGTTTCGCCTAAATAAAAATACGGTGTTTTTGATTTTGCTAGAAAAAAGGTCAAATTTTGCGTTGTTTTGGAAATCTAAATGATTATTCCTTTTTACCGTTTGACCAGTTCTTTTTTATCACTAATCAGTGTCATTCAACGACGGACGACGACGACGACGGACGCCAAGTGATGAGAAAAGCTCACTTGGCCTTTCGGGCCAGGAAAGCTGAAAAGGTGCTAAAAAGGTTCAATATTGTCTTATACACATCATGGTGTTATTGTTGGTACTTTGATAAAAATGAGGTCCGTGAACAAACCCGTTTCATGTATAATTTCTCTATGTTAGGAAATGTGATTTGACATTTTTTGGCATGTTTGAATTCAATAGCATACCCCTAAATGTGCATGCTTGTAATCATTTACTGAGTATTTATGTTAACAATTTGGTTGCTGTATTTGCATTTTGAGATTTGCGACTTAAATCTATACACATATACACTTCTGTAGTCTAAAACGGCCTTATTTTAAATAGCGATTGCAGATTATATGATTTTGATGTTCGTTAATGGTAAAAGGGTTGTTGTATAATGTTAACAAAATTAAAAAAAAAAAAATCAAGACAAGTCTTTAAACTGATTAAACAGTTATGTCTGTAGTAGAGAATTGATAAGAAGTAGTAGATTCCGAATCCACTACTTCTTATCAATTCTCTAACTTAAACCATTGATTTTGATTTTTTTTTACTCGGAACCTAATTAAACGTATCCCTTACGAATCACAAAATCGCAGTGATATGTGTACTCCCATGGATGGATTATTTCAAAGGTGAAATAAAAAAATACTGTTCCCAAATTAATTTTATAGTTTGAATCAAATAAATACACAAATTGCAAGAAAAAAATTGAAGTTACAAATAATCATCATAAATCAAAAACATATTTGAAAACGATTATATTTTAATCACTCTGTAATAATATGGCCATCGCTTTAAAATGATAATTGCAATTTTAGAAGTTTTGAACTAAGTTTGAGTAAAAACAGCTCATCAAAAATTGTGTTACAATGGAATCGGACCATGAAAATATATTTACAACTCAGTCAAAGTTCTGTGATAATTCTACTAAAAGTGACGAGGATTTAAGTGGCAATTTTTTTCTATGTATGAGGATATATCATCAGCTTCTGAAAATGAGGCTACTCTTTCCAAAAAGCTGATTTATGAGGATATATCGTCTGCATGAGACGAAGAGTTAATGTGCACTTTAGTAGATCGTGTAGACTCTGACTTACGTAATAAGCCAGTACCACCAAGGTTGAGCAAGATTGTTTCCGACAACAAAATAGAGGAACTTTCTGTAAGGAGGTCAGTAATTTATATTCCTTTTTGTGTAACATATATTATTTTGAAATTACCCCCCCCCCCCCTTTTCTTTTGTATTTTTTAAGAATATTACAAGATTACACTTGAAAGACCCTTTTCCGTACTAAACCTAATGAGGATTGAGGTTTTGAGAAACGAGTCCAGAGTAAGTGATATAAATAGGTTCGCCTGTCATTTTGGTGCAAATTATCAAGATACTTATGTCTATAAAGATCTCTAAATGAAGGAAAATGGATGAAAAAAGTTATATAAAAAACTCACTCAATAAGTTCCGAGTTGCATTACTGTTATGAAAGATTCGCTAAAAAAACAACGTTTAAAACTGAAGCGTGTCTATAAAAAAGGAAGGTGTGGTATGATTGCAAATGAGACAACTCTTCACAAGAGACCAAAATGACACACAAATTAACAACTATATAGGTCACCTCGCGGCCTTCTACAATGAGCAAGGCCCATACCGCATACTATCGTTTTTCTTCTTTTAACTTAACAACTACACAGAAACATGAAAAGCCATAATTGGGAAAACTTTAAAAAAAAAAGGACCCCAAATAACTAAAAAACAGAACATTAGTTTTTGATTGTTCAACTATCGTTTCCGAATCCACTACTTTTTTTTTACATCTTACAAAAATTGATGTATTGGTACAATAAACTTAGCCCTGAGCCCAAAAGGAAATGTATATTGTTATTGTTTTTAACACGAAAAACGATATACCTTATTCAACTTGTTATTCTACCACCTTTCCGTATGAAAAATAAGGAAATGTGGTATGGTTGCTAATGAGACAACTATTTTTCAGAAATGTAAAAAAGTGAATGGAATCCAATTAAGGGTAACTGTTAACCTTCAACAATAAGAAGAATCTTTACCGTACAGTTTATCCTTAAAAATCCGACGTGAAATCCGACCCTCTCCATACTCTTTATGTAATTTTTTAAAGGCAGTCGCTAGTTTGCTGGAACTGCCCTCTAGTTTACCGGCTCTGATTAAAATAAACTGATTCAAACCGGCACAATAACCAATTTCTATAGAAATGGCTACTTTTCCGGCACCAGCATTACAGTGAATTCTTTTTGTATGTTCTATGTGAAGAGTGAAACTAAATATTTACTACGACTATGTGCACTGTCAACATAATAGAATCAAATTATACACCTTTGGCTCCTTAAACTGTATATGAAAATACTGAGAACCATTTCATTCAGATTTTGGACGCTATCAATCAAATTGGTTTTTTTTAATGTAATACATGTATACTATAAGGTTTGGGAGAAAATAGATTCAGAAAATTTTCTTTGCCA
Organism: Mytilus edulis; assembly: GCA_019925275.1. Lineage (NCBI taxonomy): Eukaryota > Metazoa > Mollusca > Bivalvia > Mytilida > Mytilidae > Mytilus > Mytilus edulis. The sequence continues at coordinate 65,666,533 of CM034361.1, read as the reverse complement.
TCTGGCTGCATAATTTTTTATTTTTTTCATCAAATTGGGGACCAGAATGTTTTGGGTTTTTTTTTTGGGGGGGGGGGGCGTAACCGCTCCACCTCACCCCCATCAGAAGTTAAATGGTCGTTAATTTATAGGCATCATTAGTAAACATTCAAATCAAGGTCTTTAATTTTGGGCTGATGTGTAGAAGATCACTCAAGTTAATATATCTAATTTTACTAAGAAGTAATCATTTGACATGCAAAAAAAAAATCATTTCGTTCGGGATAAATCTAAACTTAAGTAGTTTTATGCATATTAGCCCTGGTATGTATATCAAAGCAAGTAAAGTAAAGTATCTAATTTAATTTCGGGTTACATATATACACAATAACAAGGACAATGATCTTTTAACTGCCAAATTTTGTCATATTTATTTTCAAAAGAACGTTGGAATAAACTTTTGAAATAAAGTAGATGATTATCAAGTTTAAACGGCTAATAGGTTAATGGTTCCTCACCAATGTAGTCCACGCATAGTATCATAATATACACTTGTCTACAATTTTGGAACATCGTAGGTATGTTCGAATAATAATTGTCACTTTAAATTCACCTAGTATACTAGTCAACAAAAAAACGATACAAGGCATTCACGTTTTTTCCCATATAAAATGAAATATGATACACTGTTCCTAGGTAAATACTTGACCAATTGGTCTTATTTTAGTTATCAAAAGAATTGATTGAAAGAAAAGATTTTATTTAATAATATTTTATTTCAAAAATCATATTTCTTACCTAAAAATTCAAAAATCGATATCAGAAATTAAATTTGTCAAACTTCAAACATGCTCTGCTAAATATTTTGAATACCTTTGAAGATTTTGAATGCTTAATACTCATCTTCGAAATTAAATGCCGACTTTTTTGTCTTTTTTTTCTGCAAAATAAAATTGACCCTTGTGTTCAATAAGGCAATAGATCTAATTTTCCAATTTGGAAAGATTATTGTAATCATATTTATTTGATTCGTAAATGATTTCTTTTCATTTTTTAATTGAACCGTATTTTCTAGCTTTAATATTTTATTATAAATTTGGGTTCAAATTTGTGTCTTGTTTCTTTTGTAAACTAGTATTTTATACTATACAAAAATGAAATGCACCACCCCTTCACATTGGAATCCGAATACCCATTGTATGATATGAAATGTACAATGATAAAAATACCTGCTAAGATAAATATTTCACAATCAAAATTTTTTTTTTTTTCAGTTTAGCTGACAGCACTAAAAAGAAAATTAAATGGAGATATAATCTGTTCAACACCTGGAAAACCCAAAGAAATGCTATAACCGTGGCTGATCTCCAACTTAACATAAGTATTATTTCGTCAGATCTGGAAGTCATGACAAAGGACCAATTGTGTTTTGCTATCTCTAGGTTCATATGTGAGATAAAAAAAAGAAAATGGAGAGGAATATCCCGGTCAAACCCTTTATGAAATTTTGATAAACCTACAGTTATATTAGAAAGAAAGGGGAAATATTTCAAGTTTTTAAACGAAGATTGTTTTGTCCACATTAAGAACACACTTGATCACACGATGAAAGAACGAGCAAGAGCTGGGTTAGGAACACACAAGAAAAAAGCACAGGAAATTTCGTACCATGAAGAAAATATGCTATGGGAGAAAGGAATTTTAGGAAATAGTACCCCGCAAAATTTTCTTGATACTACTATTTATTTATTTGGCCTAAATTTCGAACTTCGTGCTGGAAAGGAGCATCGAGATCTACGAATTGAAAACAGTCAAATATCAGAGCACACAGACACCAATGGTGACTCCTACCTGGTATACAGAGAGAATGTTTCTAAGTCTAACCAAGGCGGGTTCTAGAAAGTGCAAACAAAAAGTAGTTTTTGCGTATGAGAACAAAGAAAATCCTTAGAGATGTATTGTTCCATTTTATAGAGTCTACATACCTCATTGGTCAATTTTTCAGTGTACATTTCTTATTCCATACTTTGGACTTTAATAAATAAAAGGTTTTGGTTTTTTATTAAATGGAAAATAATGTTATTTTTTTTTTCTCTAAGATCCAGGATTTTATAAATAATCAAATTCATAGAAATCCGAATTACATTTGATTTTAATAATGCAATTGGATATTTGTATTTATCAGAATTTAATTTAAAAATGAGGTAGAATTACAAAAAAGCCTTGCTTGTAAATTTATTAATATTCATTATCATTTAAGCATGTAAATTTAACACAAGTGTTGCAGTTCTTTTCAGGATGTGCATTTTGTTTTATTACTTCTATTTCATTTTGTTTTTTGGAATAAGTACTATACAGTTCTTGTATTTTTGTAGCCTTTTCAAGAAGTCATTATTTTATACTTTTAGCATGTTTAAACGTCTTCAGAAACATGGGCAAATTCACAAAATTACAAAAAGGCGAGACATATCTCTTTAACAGTTCATATTAGAAGAGTACAGCAAATGCAAGAGAGAGGCGAAAGACATCAAAGGGACATCCAAACTCATAAGTCAAAAAATAAACTTACAATGCCATGGAAAAAATGAAAACAAAAAAAAAGACAAACAACAGTATACAAAATATAACATAGACATGCAACTTAAAAATGAGCAACTTGAAACAGAAATGCACTGTTTGTCAAAAAGATAATGTCTGTGTACAATGTTTTCATGATGTATAAAACATGTAAAATCCCTGAGGGTAAAAACATTTAAAATTATCATGTAAAAAATAGTAGGTAACAAAGTTATCATTAAAATAGTTTAAATGGTTGGGTAAATTTCAGGACACACAACACACAATGATAGAAGGAGAAGGAGACCGTAGAAGTAGCTGCAGCTCTGGGAACGAGGCAGACATGTTTGGAGTACAGCTTATGAAGGACAAAGTAGAGGCTCTGGCCTATACAATCAAAGAGCTGAATAGCTCTGAGGTGAAAGACGGCCCTTGGTTCTATTTAAAAAAAAAATTTTGGAAAAGGGGGGGGGGGTATCTTTTGATAGTCTTCATATAAAGAATGATAAAAGAGAACAGCTAGAACATGCAGAAAGGTTGACAATATTGAAATCAATTGTTGTTTATGTAATTTCATTTCCTTAGTTTAGGATTCAATTTGGACCAATGGAAGAGATCTGCATCTTCTAAATCTAAACATTTGAATAAAGTTGATAGTTAATTATCTAAAATTCAACCGAATTCTGTCATTTCACAACAACTACAATATTTTTTGAAATCTTGATTGTTTACCACTGAACTGCAGGATAGGGCCATTTTCCATTTTTTGTGACAGTACTCTTGCATTTTTAATTTTTTTTCTTAAGAAAGTGTGGACTGAAAAATCTATTCAGTTTTAAATTTCCATTGATAAAGTTCCCAGTTACAACTCTCATCACAGGGAAACAGGTACTAATAAAAAAACAATACAATTGATGTAAACTGTGTGAAGCTTGTTTTTAAATCCTAAATTTGAAATATTTGTAAATTTCATGAATAAATAAGTTGAAACTACAAAATGCAACATTTTTAATTTTTTTTAATTTTTTTTTTTACCATTACAATGATTATGTTGGTACACAAAAATTTAGTTTTAATGGAAGACTACTAATCCAATGAAATGTCACATTTTAAGTGTTTAAATACATTAACTTTTATTTTAGTGGATAATTGCTCATCAGTTGAGGTGCTCCTGAATTGGAGGAAGATTCTCAAAACAGAATTTTTACAGAAAAAAATCAATAAAATCGTTTCTCTCCCATATCTCATGTAACCCCACGATCTTTGTTTACTTTGAAAGTTGCTGACCTACAAATTAAAGTATTGCATGTTGATGTTTGAATCATCTACAGCAAACAATATTATGTTTAGATTTAGCAAATACCAATTTGTAATTAGTGCACGTTCTCTGGGAATGATTTAAATAACCAGTGAAGGATATCCCTGCTTCTGCATAGTGTGGCATTCCAAGAATGACGTCACTATAAAATACAATGTAGGTTGGATATATTTAGAATATCTCGTCATACTGATTTTTTCCGGATTGTAAAAGAAACGTAAATAGTGTAAAGGAGAGCTCAAGCTACGATAATTTCGTCAGAAACAGAAGGGAAATGTGTAAAAAAGTGTTTAAAGTCAAACTATTCATTTCTGGGTCTCCTTCTCTTCAATCTAAGTAAGATTTGTTGGGGGGTTTTCCACACTATAAAAACAAAATGAATGATGTGAGGGAATGTCACTCTGGTCAACCCCATAGGGGATTGACGGCTTGAAGCCGTCTTTCCCCAAAAACCAAAACCTGGGACTTTCAGCAAATACCAAACTGAGGACAGATTAATAAAAACAGAGAGAATGAAAAAGACTAAACTGATAAAAGAGCTCACCAGAATTGGTGGAAAGTTACAAACACATGATAAAGAACCTGTGGAGTGTCTTTTTATTATTAAGAACAAAGCTACACACAGGTTAAATATGTGGGCTTTGGAGATGTGTGTGACAATTTTGAGAATGGCTTGCCATTAACCAAACATATTTCAAAGTGCCGAAAATATACTTTTCCGGAATAGGGTTACTTTCCAAACACAGATGAAGTAGACAAAGAAATTGAACAGCTGACACCAAATAAGTATTCATTTGTGTTTATTGCCACACAAAATCTACCAACAACATCTAGCAGTAGCAACATGACTCTCTGTGACTTGCAGAAGAAAAGAATCAATGCCATGGAAATAAAGGATTCGGAAACTGTAAACATTAAAAGGTGAGACCTTTCACAAGTATTGGATGTGTAAATTTTTACAAAGTACATAATGATATGTAGCAGCCATATTCTTTTTTGAACGGAAGCTTGAATTTCATTAAGATTCTAGATTTTTTTTAACCTGTTAGTAAATGTTTGATATTATCTTTCTTTGTATGAAGTGTGATATGCTAATGTTATTTTGTAATATTTACAGAAAGAGGGAACTGTTTAGCCAGAAGGCCAGAGGAAGAGGAGCAAAGGGGGGAGGGAGACAACAATTTAAAGAGTAAGTTCATGAGACCTCTTTATCATTAAAAAAATTGATAATAGTAATTATAAAAAAGAAAATGTGGTATGATTGCCAATGAGACAACTGGCCACAAGAGTCCAAATGACACAGAAATTAACAACTTTAGGTCACTGTACGGTCTTCAACAATGATCAAAGCCTATACCACATAGTCATTTTTAAAAGTCCCTGATATGACAATGTAAAACAATTCAAAAGAGAAAACTAACGGCCCTATTTATATTAAAAAAAGGAACGAAAATTAAATATGTAACACACAAACAAACGACAACCACTGAATTACAGGCTTAAGTTTATTTGATACTTGTGGTAAAACCTTCATGTTACAGACTTCAACAAAAAATGCATGATTAGTTGAGCAGACGAGACATTTCAGCGTGTGCACTCCTGATATATAAACTGAGACATTTTTTAGCAAAACCTATTCACTATTCAACATCTTAAGCATCAAGTTGCACATATACCTTGAATTTGATTAGGAGTGTATTGGGTTAAAATGCCAGGCAGATGTTAAAGTGATACACTATGATTCTTTAACATGTTTAAGCATTATCCTTTTTTCAGAATATCGAGTGATTCTGCGAGTGAATCAGATAGTGCCATAAACAAAAGGCTAAAGAAGGCAAATCGAGGTAGAGGAACAGGAAAAGGCGCACTCAATTGAAAGGGAAGAGGAAAGACGTCTCAAAGCAGAACGTAATTTGAGTCATCAATATACACAAGTTATAAAAAATAACAATACTGATTGTGTTGGTTATCTAAAAGGGATATACTAGAAAGATCTTACGAAAAACTGTATGCCTAGGCCTGATCCTCAATCTTCAGCTCCAATAAAGAATCCTCCGACTGAAAAGATGCCTCAACTATGTTCAACACCAGAGCATTTTCCGATCTCAACAGATATAAATGAACAAGAATCAAACTCACAAAGTATTACCTCACCACCATCATCTCCACTACACCATTGCCAGACCTGACACAGATTAGACAGATCTTGAGGATCAGAGGATTAACCTGCATTTACCTTTGTAAATTTACTGTCCCACAAGGACAGTGTCAGCTGAAATCAGGGTTTCCGCTGGCGGTCGACATTTTCGCAATTTGCGAAAAAATAATAATTGTGGCGATAAAAATTCGTCATTTGCGAAAGAATTTGGCGAAAGAAATATATAGAACGATTTATTTTCCTCCATCTTGTTTATTTACTTTTTTCGAGTTTCTCGGACTTTACCCGATCAGACAATACTCGGAATTCACCTTGACCTCATTAAGATTTGGACAGAAAATCAATAATCAGCGGATTGCATTTTATAGCTATCGACAACAAAGGACTAATTAATAAAGGTGTTGATTGATTGACAAAATGATATGGTTAAATGGCTTCCGCTAAATGTCACATAAATAATTTCTTTACCACTTTGCGACGCACGTGTTTGAAGCAAACTTTTGACGTCTCCTCTCCTTTTAAAGATAGTTTAGAAAAGAAAGCTGTCGTTGTGACGAAAAATTTTCAAAAGCAAGAAAAATCTCCGATTTAAAACTCTAAATATCCTTTGACTTTAATATAGGTAATTGATGAGGGAGACTACTTTAAAGTCGTTTGAGTGACACGCGTGTTTCAAGCATAGTTTTACGTCTCAACTTTTTTCATTTACGATGGTCAAGAAAAGAAAACCGTCGTTATGAAGAAATCTATCCAAAAGGTTGGGAACAACCCCTCGAATGAGAGTAGCCCTTCAATGTTATGGCTACACATGAAATGAGGGATCAAAATATCATGTGATAAAAGCTTTTATTTTGTTGTAAAAACCACTTCTTAGTACAAAAGGGCACATCAATATTTTTCTTTTAAAGAAACTTTCCCTACGAACTATACTGGTATCATATAATCAAAACATGTCCATTAATTTTGTTGTATTCCAGGACTTATATCTTCTTTATTATTAAAAGTATAGTGGCCCCCTCATTTAGAAAAGTTGTTTAAAATACAATGAATATTTTTCCCTTTTATGTTAAGAACAAAATCTGTTGTTTTAAAGTTTATTCATTAAATGTAGACTCTTAAATAAATTTGACAGAATAATCATAGACACAATGGGGCAAAATCACCTTATTTAAGGGAAAGGGTGGGGGGAGGGTAAGAAAAAAAGGTAAATTTTAAACGAAAAATATAGTTATGTTACTTGGCGAAAAAAATAATAAAGTGGCGAAAAATATATTGTTTTGGCGAAAGAGATGGCGAAAAAAATAATTGACCCAGGGGAAACCCTGGCTGAAATACAACCCAGAAAATGTTTTGACAAAAAAACACAACTCTGTGACTGCTGAACAACTCTTCTGTTAGGCATCCAGTTTTGAGAAGATTGTCAACATGAAGACACAATCCCGTCACATGTTTTATCTCCACAGAATGTTTCGAAGAAGAAACAAGTATGCCGGGCACTGTCGTCATAAGGAAAAGAACCACTTCTACCTAATGAGTTAAAAAAGACTCCCGCAATAGAATCTTGACCTATTTACAAAAACCCTTTGTGCCAGTAAAGACTTATCAATTTATCATTTAAAAGATAACATGCTTCTGTAAAATGTGGGGGGGGGGGATATTTTGTGGATGTTGTCTTTTTTATAAAACACATGCTGTGTTCTTGGAAAAGGTGAAGATTTGGAAGGTCACACAATAAACTAAACATCTTTTTTTTTCATTTTCACCATATAAGAATGGCTTGACCCAGCTGTATGTTTTTGCATGTAATATTTAAATCATGATCAGTTCATTCTTTAAGACTTGTCTATGCATTCTAAAGTGAAAACAAATCTAAATTGTATTGTGATTTCTTTATTCGAAAGAGCTATACCTAGAAAATGAGGGAAATGTACAGCCTCTGTAAATACTAGAACCAATTCAGGCTACAGAAACATTTGGCTTCAACAAAGCAACTGGACAATATGAGTGTGAAACATTCTTCATAGAAATCAGCAATTATGCCATAAATGGTATTCAAATCAAAACTTTACATGCTCGACTAGTGAAAACTTAGTTCAGCTCAGTTAGTGACCATACATTTATAAATCTCAAAGGCTTCTCTTAGACTGCGGTAATAAGTGTAAATACGTTTTTGACAGTTTGCGACACGGAACTCCTCATAACATACATATTTGAATTGCTTTGGTCAAATAGTTTGTAGTCAAATTTTGGTATAATAATCATCGTGGGATGGAAACTGAATCGTATGTCATAACACTTTTACATTTAAAACAAAAAGTGTCCATCATTATGTTTTGCCCATCTTACATGTCTTAAGCATTGGTCTACAAACATGTACATGTCAAACGAATAAGGGTTTTCTTAGTTGTGTGTGTTCTTGGTGTTGCCTCTTATTCTCCTTTATTGCTTACTGCTTATATGCTTTCAAACATTTAATAGATATACACATGATAAAATAGAAAGCGTTTGTTTGTACACGGAGGAATTGATAGATTCAGTAGGCTCATAGTTTTCTTTACCATTTCAACAAACAACAAACATGTAACGGTTCTTCATTCCGTCTAAACAGCTGTTGATGCATACCTTCAAAAGTAAGAACCGACAGAGAACATAGATGTGGCAACTGTCATTACCTTTCGAAGTAAGTGTCTTACAACTCAAGAGTGTTCACAACCAAAGAATTGAACGCCTTTCGCTAGAAATGTATCGTGGTTGCACAAACATTTATTAAGACTTGTTCACTTTTCTGGAAAGGAAAGGCATTCTTGATTTGGAAAGTGAAATTCATATATGGTCACTACATTGCTTGCCACCACTATATGAGGAAAGTAAAAACCCGGAAGTTGATGTTGTTCATGAGAAGAGGAAGAAGTGTACGAAGATGCCCGAGAATACGTCCAACACGGTTAGGGATCCTCGGGACATGGAATATGAGTTAGAAAAAAATAGGGATATCGTTATGAAATTGGTGCCAAAGAAAGACTTTTCATTTTAAACATTTATAATGGATATTTTATATTTAAATTTATTGTGTATATTTATTCCTTGAAAAGGTCTCCTTTTTTACTGTAGTACAGTCATCAAATCATCAAATTTATACTAATGAATGTGGCGAGAACTTGTCAACCTGTCACTCTTGTTAATATTTCTTTTGATAAGCTTGGAACAATTTTTAAATGTTTCAATGATTTTTTTCACATGCATTTTATTCCTGCACTTTATGTTTTTGATCGCAAAGAAGAAATTGATATTTGTGGTGGACAATGGAATGGACCTTCTGAGGCACCAGCCAATTCTGTTGTTCGAATGCTCTTAGTGAGACAAATTAAATTTAATAGAAATCCTGCGGAAAGGCCTAATTCCTCCGAAAATCTTGTGTTAAGTAGAAATGATCGATTCTTATTTGTTCCCAAAAATGCCAAACTGGTCATTTATAAAATATGGAATGCATGGCAGATGAAGTCATGTTTTAAGTATGGAGATTTTTTGAGTTTCACGAAGATGAACTAAAACATTTTCTGAAACTATCAGAAATTAAAAAATGGCTGTCAGTCGGATGTTTTGAAAAAGACTATCCTTTACTTACAAATAATCTGCCTAACATGGAATCAACAACATAAATTTGCACGATCATATATTGAAGACTACACTATTATTTATGCAACTCTGTTTTTGATAAAGTTCGGACAATGTTTTCTAAGTGCCTCACAACCCAAGTAAATCGATATGTTGAAGAACCATTGCCTGATTTTAAGCGGTGGATTTAAAGCGGTGTTTTACACTACATGTGCTTTGGGTCGCGACAGAAAAGTATACTCGGTAATATGGATTGAGAGGAATTGAATCTTCCAAGTGTGTGTGTGTGTGGGTATACCCGAATACCTGTAACTGTCATATCATTTGCTGCTTTACTGTCCTGGTTGACTCCTATTCAAATTGGGGGGGGGGGGGGGGGGGGGTAAGAGAAAAAAAAGAACATTTTATTGCAGCTGATGGAATCAAGAAACGATGGAAAGATCATGAACTATTCAAAAAGTCTCTTGCACACCTTTAAAAAATTGCAAAAAACATATATATCACATATGTCAACAAATACACAAAAACAGATCTCATGCAGCAAATAGCCGAAAAGAAACGGCATTCCATCGGTAAAAGAAATATTGTATTGCAATTTAAGAAATGGTGCAGCCGATGTAAGCAATCTTTCAAACTATTCCATACTTAGGCGTCGTAGCATTCTAAAATGTCACATTTTAAATTATGATGGTTCTAAGCAGGAACTGATTATGAGAGTTGTCCTTCTTCGACATACAAGACAATATTTGATTTTGGAATCAATAATAAGCATATTTTCCGAAGGAGCAGAAATTGCTTTAGTATCATAATTTGGCAGAGAAGACATAATAACAGAATAACCCCTATTTACCGTCTAAAACAGTTTTCTAGTATCAAAAACCGACCGACAAGTAAAAGGATTTAATTTATTAACTTTTAGATCAATGGAAAAGGGTGTGTGGTTCTAGTATGGTTCGTTTGTATGCATAACTTGTGTTTTAAGCTACAAAGTATAACATGTAAAACCTTTTGTTGCTCTGACTTAATATACATATTTGTACAAAAATATGTAATTAAAACAAAATACTTTTAGTGTGTTTAAAATTTGAAACCTATTAGGATTTATATCATTTGGTTAATATTTGATATTATTGTAAATGCAGTAGTTATGACGTACCTATAGTAAACAAAGATGCCATCACCAAGCAGAGTACAACAACTACAGCTTTGATGACTCGGGCATATAAAATGAGAAATTAGGCGAATTAAGCACTGAAAAAATATAGGTTATTTTAACAACACTCAGTTACAACTCAAATGACAATTAAGAAACGAATGAAATTTTCGACAAATACTAGACTAGGGAATGGTCAATTGAGCTTCCCAACATGTGATGATGAAACAAGAGAACGGTGCATAGGAAGTTTTAGCAGGTCGAACTATGTGGAACTGCATACTATTCAAAACGATGTATCGAAGGGCTTAACACCTTTGTTAATAATTGCTAACTGTCTCACTTAATTGTATGCTGTATCGATTTGTTTAAGGCACATACCGATACATGTCGTGTGCGAAGAGGCTTTAGTTGTTAATGTCTGTGTCATTTTGGTCTCTTGTGGACAGTTGTCTCATTGGCAATCATACCACATCTTCTTTTTTATATTTACCAGTCAAAACGGATTTAAATTAGTTATATAATCTAGATACTAAATTACAGGCTCATATAAAGTAATAAAGGAATCAATTGATCTGTTCGTCTTATATAACCACACTATTAATCAACATAAAGTCGGATAGCACCAACAGAGCTGTACTATAATTGGCAATTTATATATTCACAACAGTATAATACGTATCCTGGGTAATATCATGATTATTATTACACTGGTAAAATAATGTATATATCTATTGTTTAATTATTATATGTACATGTCATTTAAGAAATAGTACTCCATGGTTTTTTTAAAACAGATAGTAAAAGAATTCGAAATGATGAAACCCGACCTAAATAAGGATGTACTCCTTGATAGATGTTCTGGCATTTTAGACAAGATGTGTTTGGGTAATGATCAGGTACATATACATTTATGTTTATTCACAGCTATTTATGTTTAAATTCATGTCAGTCTTGATAGTGTTTGTATTAAAATTCATTTGTTCTTATATTCCAAACAAAACCTAACATTGTCTTTGGTACATTACAAACCCTCATTCAAACCAATACAAAATTGCAGCTATAATTTCAAATACTGCAAGTCACAGACTTTTCAAGCCAGTCCCATTGGCAAAGATGAAAAGATCTTTCCTTTGCCAACAAAGGTATCGATGACGTCAACTTAGGCAATATCCTTCATCATAAATTAGTTCAATCGAAAATACCTCCTTATTTCAAAGACCAGTCTGTACCCATCATTTCTTATACCTATACCAAACATATTGCAACTAAAATTTTCAATTACAAACACGTTTTGCAGGATCTCGATATTGATGACTTCAAGTCTAAACCTCCTGATTGCACTTGTGCTAGTTCCCAATTCACATATAATCCTGCGGGCCACGTTATTACCGGTGACCTCAACATTGTTAACAACACTTCTCTACGAAATGTGTTATCGAAAGGTCCGAAATATCGTGAGCCTAAATCCATCAATTGGAAATACAACTTTAAAACTTTGATGGATTCAGTTGAGGATTATGCCAGGAAATGGGCTAAGCGCGAGAAGGAAGACGTAGACACTCTTTCCGAATGGATAAAGGCAGTGACGACGTCGTTGATACAAATCAGAATTAAGAAACTTAATGGGTCTATCAATGCCCATGCTACGTCAATCTTTAGAGACCCAAATGTTGCAAAACACCTATCCTACCTCCATGAAAAATATGTTGTTGTCTCCGCAGATAAAGTCCCAAACAACATCGTTTTTGTGTGTAAAACTCATTACATTAACTGCTTGATAAACGAATTAGGTATTGACAATTCACTTGGAAACTCAACATATACCCTCACGACACTTACCAAAGAGGAAGTCCTGGATAATCATAGGTTTGTTCTGTATTCCTTTGGAATTTCAACCAAAGATGAAGAACTGGATCTTCCGTCACTGTATTGGATACCTAAACTACATAAGTGTCCTTACAAACAACGGTATATTGTTGGGTCTTCCAAGTGCTCCACGAAACCTCTTTCTAAATTATTAACATCTGTTTTATCAGCAATCAAAGACGGGCTTCAAAGTTATTGTGAAACTGCCTATACTAGAGGGGGCGTGAATCAGATGTGGATACTTAAAAATTCCAAAGATCTTTTAAGAGTAAATACATTCTAACCCTCTTTCATCTTGTAACAGTATTTAAACATTTGATTTTTCTACTCTTTACACTAGTATTCCACATTCCAAACTAAAAGACACATTGAAAGAGTTGGTATTGCTTTGCTTTATAAAAAAGAATGGCAACGTAGATACAAGTATCTTGTCTTAGGGAGGGATAAATCCTACTTTATAAAGGACTGCTCTGATTCAAACAAAAAATTCTCTGAAACTGATTTTATCATGATGCTTGATTTCTTGATTGACAACATATTTGTTACGTTCGGAGGACGTGTTTTTCAACAGACTGTCGGCATTCCAATGGGAACAAACTGTGCCCCTCTACTTGCCGACTTGTTTCTTTATTATTATGAGGCTGACCTCATGCAGGAACTTCTTAGGAAAAAAGATAAGAAGTTAGCAATATCCTTTAACTCTACATTCCGCTATATAGATGATGTTCTTTCACTAAATAATTCAAAATTTGGTGATTATGTGGAACGCATCTATCCCATCAAGCTAGAGATAAAGGATACCACAGATACAGTTAAGTCAGCCTCATATCTTGACTTACATCTAGAAATTGACAATGAGGGTCGGTTGAAAACAAAACTTTACGACAAAAGAGATGATTTCAGCTTTCCAATTGTGAACTTTCCATTTCTAAGTACCAACATTTCAGCAGCACCTGCATACGGGGTATATATCTCCCAATTGATACGATATTCCCGTGCTTGCATTTCCTATCATGATTTTCTTGATAGAGGGTTGATGCTCACAAGGAAGCTATCAAACCAAGAGCTCCAAATGGTGAAGTTGAAATCATCCCTTCGTAAATTTTACGGACGCCATCACGAGTTGGTTGACCGTTATGGAATAACCATATCACAAATGATATCGGATATGTTCCTTACGTCGTAACTACAATCATCTTCCCTTCCCTTTCATGAATGTGACCTACCCAATTAGACTATTTACCGGATTTTTTATCACATAAGCAACACGACGGGTGCCACATGTGGAGCAGGATCTGATTACCCTTCCGGGGCACCTGAGATCACCCCTAGTTTTTTGGGGGGTTCGTGTTGTTTATTCTTTAGTTTTCTATGTTGTGTTATGTGTGCTGTTTTTTGTTTGTCTTTTTCATTTTTAGCCATGGCGTTGTCAGTTTGTTTTAGATTTATGAGTTTGACTGTCCCTTTGGTATATTTCGTCCCTCTTTAGTAAAGGCTAAACCAGATCTGAACAGCTTTCAGTATAAATGTATATGTTTAACAGTATCATTTAAGGGAATCTTTGAATATCTATTGGAAATTTTTACCTTACAAAAAAAATGATTTTTCAGATTATTTTTTTTGATACTTCTAACTATTGCAAATAAAAACAAAACCATTTTGTCATTTTACCTGTCATATCATGTAAACAGTGAAAAAAAGGGGGAGTGGTCAGCAAAAATCAAAGAGCTGAAGAGCTCTGAGGGAAAAGACGGCAATTGTTTCAATTTTTAGGGGGTATCTTTCGATAGTCTACATACAAAGAATGAGCAAAAGAACAGCTAGAACATATAGAAAGGCTAACAATAATGAAACTAATTGTTGTTTATTGTTATTTCATTTCCTTAGTCAAGAATTCTTCATAGAGACAATTTGGACCAATGAGATCTGCACCTTCTAAATCAAAACATTTGATTAAAGTTGGGAGTCAATTATCTAAAATTCAATTGAATTTAACAACTACTACAATATATTTAAGAATTTTAATTATGTACATCTGAACGGCAGGCTAGAACCATTCTCAATTTTTTTGTGACAGTATTCTCAAGAAGTGAGGACTGAAAGATCTATTCAGTTTTAATTCCCCATTGATAAAGTTCCCAGTTACAACTCTCATCACAGGGATACATGTACTTATAAAATCAAATATGATTGATATAAGCTGTGTGAAGTTTGTTTCCAGATCCCACATTTTGATATATTGTAAAATTCATGAATAAATAGCTTTAAACTACAAAAATAATTTTTTAATTGATGACTACTTATCATATATATACTTAATGTGACATTTTTAGTGTTCAGATACATTAACTTTCATTTTAGTGGGTAATTACTCATCAATTGAGGTGCTCCTTAATTGGAGAAAGATTCTAAACACATAACTTTACAGAAAGAATGAAAACTGCAGTTGCTCTCCCCAATCTCAATAGGTATAAACTACAAAAAGCAACATTTAATTTTTTTATTTTTTTTTTAACCATTTCAATAATTATGTTGGTACATAAAAAAAAATTATATAGAAGACTACTTATTATATAGTAAATGTCACATTTTAAGTGTTCAGAAACATTTACTTTGATTTTAGTGTATAATTACTCATCAATGGAGGTGCTCCTGAATTGGAGGAAGATTTTAAAAACAGAACTTTACAGAAACATGAAAACTGTCGTTTCTCTCCCCAATATCATGTATCCCCATTGACATTGTTTACCACGAAAGTTGACCTACAAATTATCTGATTATAGCCTCAGATTAAAGCATTGCACGTTGGTGTGTGAATGAGCTACACTACAGCAAACATCATTAGGTTTACATTAACAAATACGGATTTTGAATTAGTATACAAATACCGTGACTGGTTTTTATAATGAATAAAGGATATCCCTGTGTGGCATTCCAACAATGACGTCACTAGGTTAGATATATTCAGAACATTTCGTAATACTGATTTTTCCGGACTGTAAAAGAAACGTATATAGTGTAAGGGAAAGCTCAATATACGATAATTTCACGAGAAACAGAAGGGAAATGTGTAAAAAATGTATTTAAAGTCAATCTGTTCTCCTTGTCATCACTTGAACACTTAAAGCATCTCTGCGTACCACGACATTATTTGCTTCCATGACCAAACGTTTGACAAGTAAAGCATCGATTTGGGTTAGGGATAAACATGTCAACTCTGATTCCGAAGCAACCTAAAGTAATAGATGGAGGAGGAGTTGGAGTTCTAAAGGTCAAAAGATATGTATTTAATTTGATTATATTTCCATTCTTTTTATTTGAAATCTAACATCATCAGTTACACCTTGGCTTGAACGTTCCTCACCAATTTCTTCCACGGTAAGGTCACCAAGGTATTGACTTCTGTCTCGAATGCGTCTGTCTCGAATGTATGTTGCTGAAAAGTTGACAGAACTCGACAATTCATAACGGCAAAGATAACTTTTTAATGTTCAGAGTTATATTTAGAATGAACACAAGTTACCAAGATGAAGACCGTGTAAATATAATTGAAAATCTAAACCGTATGTTCGCCTAAATATGGCCATGCCTTAAAGAAATATCATGGCTTTATTCGGTCCGGTGCAATACCCTGGTCCTATGACATTGACAGGCACTCCAGACCACCAATTAATGCAAAAGGATTCTGTATTTCTTGTAGTCCTGGTTGCGTAGAAAATAAAAACATTATGATTACTTAGGTTAACAACCTTAATATTGAGGATACATTTATAAAAACCATGAACTGTATAATATCCACCATTACTTTTGTAAAATATTACGATAGTATCTTATTCGCAGAAAGTTAGTTAAATAACATATTATAATATTTTGAATTTATTACTGTGCTCATACGCAAATATTGTTTTTCATTTAGATGTTTAATAACAAACGATAGTTATGAGGCTTTTTATCAATCTCCCATACAGACAGAGTTATCGTCCTTTCCTCATAGATGAGAAGGAAAGCACGATAACTCTTTCTGTATGAGAGATTGGTTTTGTATATGTCTATTTCAACGTAGTAAAGACATTTTTCTATATTAAGATATTTTTTTAACAAGTTTACAGATATAAGGAATACTTTTAACATATTAAATGAGCAATGTTTAGTGTCTTTAATTTTGATAAAATTGTACACAGTTTTTACTGTTCGTGTCTCATCAGTTAGATGTTTATTGATTGATTTATGTGTAGATGTTAGAAATGTTAATGTTTTATGACATGTATGACAATTAATATGTGACACTTTAATAAACAAAGTTATTATTATTCAAACCCGACCAAGTAGACTTGTTGTTTCAATATAAAACAATTTTAATATTATGAAAATGATATGAAAAATAACTTGAGCCATTCGAAAGAACTATTTGCTATATGGATTTTTGTGAGTTAATTAGTGAATAAAAAATATTCATATTAGTGAACTTTAGTCGATTTCGAGAACCTAACTAGTTTTTATGAATACGTTAACAATGATGAGAAATTATTTAAATTGTTTCGAATAAAAGGAAATAAGACAGCAACCCAAAAGACATAGTAAGGTAAGTATACAGGTTCCAGTTACCGTTGATAATATGTTACCATTTATTGTAGTCATTCAATGCGACCTTTTGAAATGATGTGAAGAATTATGATATGTGAACCGTGGATGAATTTTAACTTCTACTTAATATGATTCGTCTGTCCTCTCTGATGATCTTTTGATAACGCCTTATTTTGATGTTAAAACTATATGCGGTGTAATTGATAAACATTAGTCAGATCTTTTGACATAGTTCAACGTCTTATGCCGTTACTGTACCATTTATTTTATAGATAACTTTTGGTTAGACACCATAGACACATTGATGGCTTAGGTCGTCATTTTATAATTTATCTAAAAGCCAGTTTTTGTTTAAGCATAATGATATTCAAATAATTTTTTGACTGACATTTCATCCATTTTTTTGCTTTGATTGTATCTCTATAATGGGGTATTTTTTTTTCCATACTCACTGCCGTTTTTACTTTCGAGCGATCTACTAGACCCTTTTTTCCGAACATGATTGGTGATTTAATACGAAGAATCATTTGAAAATGCAAATTAGACTACTATTAGTTTGGTAATAGTTCTACAGTATATTCAATTGGTATTTGAAAATGAGTTTCTTATTCTCCAAAAATTTCTACTACAATATGACAACTTTAATTAAAGAGTTATGTTTAAGTGCAAGTCAGAATAATGTTAAAAATATTACAAAATTAAATGGCAAATATGTTTCTGGTCATTCTTGCATTAAAAATTTACAAAACTAAAAGTAAGTTTGTGTTCAATTTGAATCGTCAGCTACTAGCCAGCATAGTCCTTATCACGAATAACAATTATCAAATTATTAGCAATGCAGAGATCTAACGTAGATTTGAAAGGTATATCAGGAAAACCACCTTAAAACAGTTGTCTATTATTGGAAACTGTGTAATCACCTCAAGATGCCTAGATGATTTAGGTATTTGGGTTTCTCGTTTTGTAAGTGTCTAATATATACTAATCTTGTCATGAAAATGAAGGCACTGAAAGTACGTCTGAGCCAGTGACAACTCTACAACAGATTTATCCATCGGATCACCAGCAGTGATGGTGAGACATGGCTGTGTACATTATGTATATACAACTCGTTTAAACATCAAAGTAACAATGTTAGATCTGTAGATTTGCTTTCGCAAATTTTTGGTTCTTCCCTCGCCGGGATTCGAATCCATGCTACTGAGATACCGTGACACCAACGAGTTGCATATACATAATGTACACAGCCATGTATCACCATCACTGCTGGTGATCCGATGGATAAATCTGTTGTAGAGTTGTCACTGGCTCAGACGTACTTATAAATATAAGTATGTTCTGTGACTGTATCTTACATTAATTTGTAGGATCCTTTACTATAGATAATTTAGTATATACAAAATTTAGTTCTATTATCTATGATGAGTTTATTTACAACCACTGGGTCGATGCCACTGCTGGTGGAGATTTATTTCCCCGATGGTATCAAAAGACCAGTAGTCAGCACTTTTTGTGCTGACATAAATTATCATTGATATGGTTATATTTATAAATTAACTGTTAACAAAATTTATAATTTTTTGAAAACTAAGGTTTTTCTACCTCAGGCATAGATTACATTAGCTGAATGTGGCAAAACTTTTAGGAATTTTGGTCCTCAATGCTCTTCAACTTCGTTCTTTATTTCGCCTTTTTAACATTTTTAGATTCGAGCGTCACTAATGAGTCTTTTGTAGACGACACGCGCGTTTGGCGTATATACAACATTTGGTCCTAGTATCTATGATGAGTTTATTTACTACCACTGGGTCGATGCCACTGCTGGTGGAGATTTATTTCCCCAAGGGTATCACAAGCCCAGTAGTCAGCACTTTTTGTGCTGACATGAATTATCATTGATATGGCTATATTTATAAATTAACTGTTAACAAAATTTATAATTTTTTGAAAACTAAGGTTTTTCTACATCAGGCATAGATTACCTTAGCTGAATTTAGCAAAACTTTTAGGAATTTTGGTCCAGAATGCTATTCAACTTCGTACTTTATTTGGCCTTTTTAACATTTTTGGATTCGAGCTTCACTGATGAGTCTTTTGTAGACGAAACGCGCGTCTGGCGTATATACAAAATTTAGTCCTTGTATCTATGATGAGTTTATTTACAACCACTGGGTCGATGCCACTGCTGGTGGAGATTTATTTCCCAGAGGGTATCACAAGCCCAGTAGTCAGCACTTTTTGTGCTGACATGCATTATCCTTGATATGGTTATATTTATAAATTAACTGTTTACAAAATTTATAATTTTTTAGAAAACTAAGGCTTTTCTACCTCAGGCATAGATTACCTTATTTGAATTTGGCAATACTTTTAGGAATTTTGGTCCTCAATGCTATTCAACTTCGTACTTTATTTGGCCTTTTTAACATTTTTGGATTCGAGCTTCACTGATGAGTCTTTTGTAGACGAAACGCGCGTCTGGCGTATATACAAAATTTAGTCCTTGTATCTATGATGAGTTTATTTACAACCACTGGGTCGATGCCACTGCTGGTGGAGATTTATTTCCCAGAGGGTATCACAAGCCCAGTAGTCAGCACTTTTTGTGCTGACATGCATTATCCTTGATATGGTTATATTTATAAATTAACTGTTTACAAAATTTTAATTTTTTAGAAAACTAAGGCTTTTCTACCTCAGGCATAGATTACCTTATTTGAATTTGGCAATACTTTTAGGAATTTTGGTCCTCAATGCTCTTGAACTTCGTACTTTATTTGGCCTTTTTAACATTTTTGGATTCGGGCGTCACTGATGAGTCTTTTGTAGACGAAACGTGCGTCTGGCGTATATACAAAATGTAGTCCTAGTATCTATGATGAGTTTATTTAGCTGATCTGTAAAAATAACATTTTCATGTCTTATATATCATGAACTGTAGTAAGACGCTAGATTGTAACTGACGTGGAAAGGTAACGTAACACCCGGCCACCGAAAGCTTCATTTTTATGAAGCCCAGGTGGTCGTGTGGTCTAGCGCACCGGTTACAGTGCAGGCGATTTGGTGTCACGACATCTCAGTAGCATGGGTTCGAGTTATATATATATAGTTTCAGTGCCTTCATTTTCATGACAAGATTAGCACGATTAGGTAAATACATTGGATAAGGGTTTGTTCTTTAAAGAGATCAATGTGCACTTCTTCCATTGTGTCTTACTTGAACTTTTGTTGTGGCGTCATGATTACAGTTCTTTTCATAGTTTTAACCCTTTTATCGGTTTATTCTTTTTCTGACCGTTTTTTTTTATTCAACGTGTGATTCGTTTAATCTCGTCTTTAATGGTAAAAAAATCGATTATGATTTTTTTTTTGCTCTTCTCTAATTCTGACATCACGACAAAGCAACCATGTCTGATGACTTAACATAGAAAGAACACATCTTTTTGCAAATCAATCTAACAAAAGGTTTATAAATGTCTGTATTTCGACTTTTTTTTATTAAAGAAACAGATTCCTTGACAAAATCTTGTCCAATACAATATTTATCCATTGTCATACACGAACTCAACCTTACAAGGGAAAGTTCAATTCTGATCGCAAGAAAATCAAAACAAGATACAGAATAGAAAACAATAGAAAAAATAAGAAAACTCAATATAGCTGCAAGACTCGATTTAACATCGTAATCTCAAAGAGCGAAGAATGATACCAAAGGGATATTCAAACTCATAAATCGAAAATAAACTGACAACGCCATGGCTAAGAAAGAAACAGACAAACAATAGTACACATGACACAACACAGAACAGTGAAGAATAAGCAATACGAATCCCACCAAAAACTAGGGGTGATCCGGAAGGATAGGCAGATCCTACTCCACATCTGGCACCCGTCGTGTTGCTTATGTGATAACAAATCCGGTAGATAGTCTTATTCGGTAGGTCACATTCGTGAAAGGGAAGGGGATTGTAGTTACGACGAAATGAACATACCCGATATCATTTGTGAAACGGTTATTCCATAACGGCTAACCCATTCGTAATGGCGTCTGTAAATTTACAAAGGGATGATTTCAACTTCACCATTTGGAACTCTTGGGTTAATAGCTTCCTTGTGAGCAGCAAACCTCTGTCAAGAAAATCATGATAGGATATGCTAGCACGGGAATATCGTATCAATTGGGAGATATATACCCCGTATGCAGGTGCTGCTATAATGTTGCTACTTAGAAATGAACAGTTCCAATTAAAAAGCTGAAATCCTCTCTTTTGTCGTAAAGTTTTGTTTTTAACCGACCCTCATTGTCAATTTCTAGATGTAAGTCAAGATATGAAGCCGACTTGACTGTATCTGTAGTATCCTTTATCTTTAGATTGATGGGAAAGTTGCGTTTGAATGCTGATAAAATAGATGTTAATAATTTAGAAAGAGGTTACGTTGAGCACTTGGAAGACCCAGCAATATACCGTTGTGTGTGAGGGCATTTATGTAGTTTAGGCATCCAATGCAGTGATGGAAGATCCATTTCTTCATCTTTGGTTGAAATTCCAAAGGAACATAGAACAGACCTATGATTATCCAGGATTTCCTCTTTGGGAAGTGTCGTGAGGGTATACGTTGAGTTTCCATGTGAATTGCCAATACCTAATTCGTTAATCAAGCAGTTAATGTAATGAGTTTTACACACAAAAACGATGTTGTTTTGGGCTTTATCTGCGGGGACAACAACATTTGGGTCTTTAGATTGACGTAGCATGGGCATTGTTTCCACTGGCTTCGTTTTCCCGTTTTCTACCCAAGTTCTGGGATATTGGACAAAGTACGTAAAACTACGTAAATATAAACAAGATGTTTATTTGAAGACATACATTATGGTTGATCATACGATTACATGAATACATATACTAAAATACGGTGGTGGCTAGTCTACTTGTCCTTATAACGTTCCATATTTGAAAGCCAAACAGTATGAGCGTCTGCTCATTTCAAATCCTTAGTGTAGACTGCCCCGAACCCGGTGAATGACGTCATACTTATAGTTCCTAGGGACAACGAGCCCGGCCGGGCCGGATGTCGGGCACGTGCAAGAAGCAGGAAGTCCCGACAAGCATAATTACATGGGAGAAAGAGTTACGGAACTATAAGTAATACTAACATTAACCTATTTCCCCACATAAATAGAATATAAACAAGTTAACAAAGTGACCACCATTACACTCCCCCTCTCTTAAGACATAATGTGCCCACACATTAGTCCAAAGATTGGTGAGGTATACTTACCAAAATTTAGAATACAGACACATATAAATACTCAATACCCATTCGGTTTCTTTCTTCTGATTTGTATCAATGACCGCACTGCCTTAATCCATTCGGAAAGAGTGTCTACGTCTTTCAGTTATTTATATATATACATACACAACTCCGACCGTCTTTTAGATCTATTATGTAATGAGTATAACGAAACTTCTTGAATTTCATATATTGCTGTTTGTCGATTAAAATTTATTAGAACTGTCTCCATTCGTTTGTCGATACCTCTGCTGGTTGTATTTTCGTTCCCGAAGGTAGCAATAGGAAGCACTTCAGTACTTGCATCAGACAAACTCACATAGTCGTAATCATGACATTTGATATGTTGATTTTTTTTGGCAATCATTCGTGAATTAAGGAATATGTCTTTCTCATGCATCGCTCTGGGCCCGTATTCATGAAATCTCTTAACATAAATTGCAGTTAGAATTCCCTTAGTTGAGTAAAATCATTAAGGGACGACATAACAAAATCAATGAAGGATAAAAAAAACTTAATTCAAATAGTTTGAGGGTGGGGGATCAAAATTGCTGCAAGTTTTGTTTAATTGACATCAATTTTATACATATCCTTTTTGATCAATCATTTTTTCCCAAATTAAGTTAAGAGTAGATCATAGGAATAAGTTTCCCGAGATAAAATTGTTCATATACTTTGCCAAAATATGTATGATCTTTTCATAAATATAACAAAAAGTATAGGACACCTCGCTATTTTTCAAGTTATCAAAACTTAACTTAGTCGTTAAAAATTATCTAAATTTGCATGGAATAATCATGCAAAAACATTTTTTATGCACAAAAAGAAATCTATGAGATAAAGATTTTAAATAAATTGTGAGAAGATAGGTTTTATAGATTGTTTTTAGAAAATGGCAAGAAAATGGTGTCACCGGACTTGTTTTCTTGCTACAAGTATAAAATGAAAGTTTTCCCATCAGACCGGAATATTTGTTTACTTAAAGAGTTATCTCCCCATTAAATGAAATCAATTGAAAAAAATGATCATAAAGCACAAATGTTTGATAATTGTTTAAATATTGGGATAATGCAATAAATCAGCAAGTTTTCTTTATATAAATAAACAGTCTAACCAATAAAATTGCACATTTGTCTTCAACTTTGTAGATTTGGGCCGATAACCAGACTGATTATGTACTGCGATAGTACAATCTAAGATTGCGGTATACCATTAACCTACCTTAAATATTATGAGTATGTTACATCAACTTCGGATTCCATGGGGTACGTCTTAAAACTTTATTGATTTTGTAAAAGTTAGTGCAACAAATTCATGGAGAATTTTCCCTTTATCTTCAGAATAAAACTACACAACGTACATGCTTAGCAATAAGAACGATGTCCCAGTCCCTGAAGAATTTTGCATGCCGAAAAATCCCCAAAGCTTCCTTCCTACTGTTGTATACTAACACTCGATACCAGGTGGGCT
This sequence comes from Mytilus edulis, assembly GCA_019925275.1. Lineage (NCBI taxonomy): Eukaryota > Metazoa > Mollusca > Bivalvia > Mytilida > Mytilidae > Mytilus > Mytilus edulis. The sequence goes on along the minus strand of CM034361.1, from coordinate 65,642,539 downwards.
GTTAGTTTTCTCGTTTGAATTGTTTTACATTGTCTTATCGGGTCCTAGTATAGCTGACTATGCGGTATGGGCTTTGCTTATTGTTGAAGGCCGTACGGTGACCTATAGTTGTTAATGTCTGTGTCATTTTGGTCTTTTGTGGATTTGTTGATTAAATGTGATTTTGGGAATATTCTGAATTAAATTTACATTGTTATTTTGTGTTATTCTCAAACGAAATATAAACTAAGATTCTACTGAGAAAAAAACTGTTGTTTAGATTTTTTATGCATACCACTTAGGTAAAAAAAGAACGGAGTCTTCTTAAATTAAGTGTTTACTAAGGAAAATCTTAACTTAATTAGCAATATGCCTCAGGGACCAAAGATTCCTTATTTGATGTGGATAGAGTTTAGGCCCGTCTTGATAAGCTTTTGCTTTTTATTTTTGTTTAAGGTTTATGATATTTAATTGTTTTTACTCGAGTATTACTGAAGGAACATTCATTGTCGAAATGCTCATTCAGTACCGTCTATGTTATTTGTTAATGACCGTTTTGTTATGAAATTATAAACAATTATTGATCAGATAGCTAGACATATTGCCAGACAAGGAAGATTTGTTTAAAAGTACAATTCATTTTGTTGGGATAAAATTCACCAACAGCTGTAATTTAAACAAGTCTGTGGGAGTATTTGCATAATACTGACAGCACGTGTTAGTAAAATTATTTGTCCAATAGATATATCAAATCTATAATTTAACAGATTCAATCAAACAGTTTAGGTTTTGTAGAATATAATTATTGATAATAAGGGAACAACGAATGATTTATATAACAATCAAGAGGGTGCAGCAAAGCACTATGTTTGAAATTCGTAAATTCTTCTTTAATATATAAACGTGGTAAATATTTGATATTTTGAAGATATTTCTTATTTACCAAAAGATACGCACTGACAAACACTATTATAATTGTTATACCGTATTCAAATTTCAAATGAATGGTTTATGTAAATATAACGGGATTGGATGAGACTGTCACCAAAGTGAGAGGTTTAGCGCTATAAAACCAGGTTTAATCCACCATGTTATACATTTGAAAATGCCTGCACCAAGTCAGGAATATGACAGTTCTTGTCCATTCGTTTTTGATGTGTTTTGTTATTTGATTTTGCCATGTGATTATGGACTTTCCGAATTGATTTTCCTCTAAGTTCAGTATTTTTGTGATTTTACTTTTTATCACCGGGTTTGTACTTAAATTAGCAACACCACGGGTGCCACATATAGAATTGGGATCAGCTGATCCTTCCGAAGCACCTGCTATCACCCCGGTTTTGAATTATTACCTCGGGGATATCGTTACCACAAATTGTGTTGCATTATGGGAGTGTTATTGTTATTGGTTTTTGATTGGTTCATACGTTGGAATTCCATCATGATGATAGATGTGTTAAACGTCCTTGACAACCAAAGGCAAAGGAAGTTGGTTTTATACTCTTTATGAACCTTCAAAAATAGAAATAAAACACTGCTTTCTACAGAGAAAATATTTTTTTGATAGCAACATATCTATATTTACGATGATAAAATCATTTTCAACCATCAAATGTATCGGTCCAACAAATTGAAACAGTACACGACTGCTCTGATGCGTTTAACGTCATGAAACAACACATAAAATACAAGAAATTTCGTTACAATTATTGCATTATAGATCTTAATACGGTCAGAATTATACATATGTATGAATGACTGAAAGTTGGAGGCTACGAGGTTAAGATTTCGAATTTGCGTTTCTGTTTGTTTTCTGCAGTTTTCTAGTTTTCCTATTCTGCATGTTATTTTAACAATTGTGCCATCATAATTGAACTCTTCCATTAGTTTTTGGGGTGTGTATGTGGTTTATTTTTGGCAACTTAATTCTTTTTGAAAGGATATCATGTCTTTGTCTATGTATACTAATTGCATCTGTTCAAATGTATATTTGTAAATTAATATGTAAACCGAGGTGTGGCCCTAGTTTGGCTTGTTACTTCAATGAAATACAGTAAAATACTTAATATTACTTTTTTCAATGATATGTGGGATAGTTTCAACCAATCAAATATTGATTAAACTATCAATATGTAGTAACCATGGTAACAGTGGAATACAATAACTTATTCCAACATTAATATGACAGTTGGTTTCTAAAAGTTGTAATCATTCGTTTTATGCATTTTATCATTAAACAAAAATACACGCGTCTGGCGTAAATACAAAATTTAAATCCTGGTATCCAAGATGAGTTTAATTACAACCACTTGGTCGATACCACTGCTGGTGGAGTTTTTATTCCCTGAGGGTATCGCCAGCACAGAAGTCAGCACTTCTGTGTTGACATTAATTATCATTGATATGCTTATAATTATAAATTAACTGACAAAACTTTGCATTTTTGAAATACTAAGGCTTATCTACCCCTGGAATAGATTACCGTAACTGTATTTGGCAAAACCTTTAGTAACTTTTGGTCCTCAATGCTCTTGAACTTCGTGTTTTTGTAGGCCTTTTTTTTAACTTTTTTTTAATTCGAGCGTCACTGATGAGTCTTTTGTAGACGTTACGTGCGTCTGCCGTAAATACAAAATTTAAATCCTGGTATCTCATGTATCTATGGTGAGTTAATTTACAGAAACTGCAATATTTGATTTATTCATTTGTATAATATTTCATTATGATATTGATAAGATATTCTAATATATATTCAGATATAAAAGCAAATTAAAAGTACAGCAAATTAAAAGTACAGCAAATTAAAAGTACAGCAGATTATAAAAGTACAGCAAATTATTGATACAAGCTAATTATGCAAAAATGAATAGTGACAGGCTTATTTTCTTTATTATTAATCATTTTCTTATTGAGTATGCAAATTATATAATTCTTGATATTGTACGTTTAACATATTTCTAAGTTCGTCATCAATATATTTATTATGCTATCATCAGCGGAATTTCACATGTATCTTTTCATGTACACTGTATTAAAATATAAATAATATTTATACACATATTATTAGTTATTGTCATATAATTTTCCCCTATCTGCGCAGTATCGTCTATTCTAGACGATCCGGTAAATCTTAAATTTGCTGGTTTGTCCTCTTTATAGACTTCCATATATATAGAGATAATTCATTTGATCTGTAAAGATTCGATCTTCATGCGTTATATATCATGTACTGTGTTACGACCCTAGATAAAAACTGAAGAGGAAAGGTAACACCCTGCAACTGAAAGCTTCATTATTGTAGAGCCTCGGTGGTCGAGTGGTCTAGGGCGTCGGGCATAGTGCATAAGTTTGAATCCCGGCCATGGAAGAACAAATATTTGCTTCTGCAAATGTCCAGGTCTAACATTGTTGAGTTGATATTAAGACGAATAATTATATATATATATATATATATATATATATATATATATATATATATTATATATATATATATATATATATATATATATATATATATATATATATATATATATATATATATATATATATATATAATGATTAAATAAAAATTGTAAAAATGACAATATTATATATTCTGCATAAAAACTATGTAACAAAATTTGACGGTAAACAAAGCAGTATGTATGGGCTTCCAAATAAAAGTCCACAACAATAAACGTTCATAACGACTTCGTAATTGACAACATCATTATCACTAATGATCGAAAGTGAAACTAGGAAGATATTTGACGCTAGCGGTAAATTTTGTGAAATTAAATTTTGTAACTCATAATATCAGGTATCGACATTTTTGTATTTGTGTTTTTGCGCAAGTTTACGAATATTTAATATATATATGGCATATTTTAAAATGATCTGCAAATAATATGCCATTTATTTGCAAAGCTTGAATTAACGACATCAAATATTTTTTAGGTACCTATAACAACAAATCAAGATCCAGATCGTCATCTTGGTTGAAATTCCAAAGGAACATAAAAACACCCATGTCTATTTAGAATTTTTGTCGTGTAGGGATATCTTGAGTTGCATATGAATGGTTACGACCTTATTCCGTTATCAAGCAGTATATAATGTCATTCATATTAACATCCACAAATGATGTTGTTTGAAGCTTTGTCTGCGATATCAATAAAATATTTGTCACGGAGACACCTCAGCAGCATTTGACGTATTTAAAGAACGATGTTTATTTATAGACAGATTTAGTTCTGATTTATTTCAACGACCTCACAGACTTAAAATATACTGACATCATATCAACGTCTTCTTTTTCCTTTAGCTCATTGCATGGCTTTATTCTAGACTTATTCTATTCGTATTTGTGGTGATTCAAATTGGTGGATTTCGGCCTACGAATAACACATTTCGCAGAAAAACTGTGAAATTTCATTTATTCACGAGTATAATATTTCATCATGATATTGATAAAATACCTTGATAGATTCAGATATAAAAGCAAATTAAAGTACAATGATAATAAACTATTATGCAACACTGAATAGTGACAGGTTCTGTGTTTCTTTGTTAATATAATTGATTATGCAAATTATGAAATTCTTGATGATGTACGTGTAACATCTTTCTTACTTCGTCATCAATATATTTATTATAATTTCATCAGCGGAATTTCACATGCATCTATCAAAGTACATTGACAAGGCAATTATATCTAATAAATAAAACTGATTTGTGCTGCAATGATACTTAAAGGCACCTACAAGAGCTTCGCGGTCACCTAAAAAATCGGGGCTACAGAAAAAAGACATTGATAAAAGTTTATCTTGTGCTAACAACATCAGCCGAGATGAACGTGTACAATATAATGACAAGAATATCAACTAAAGAGTCCCGTGTGTGTTGACCTGATAAGTAATCACACCTTAACAAATACTTTATTATTTTGTGAGAACATCTGTATGCTAAAGATATGAAAAATGAAAGAGAGAACTATTTTCCCTGATATGAAAAATAAAGAGAGAACTATTTTCCCTGTTTAAATATCATGGGCTAATATTTGAAAAATAAACACACGGATCTTTATTATTTTTTGCTCTTTTTGATTTCTCAGTGAATGACCAGTGGTGGAACCAGGATTTTTTAAAAAGGGTGGAACTACATTTGTTGGTTCTGTTATCAGTCTGATTAGAACGGGGCTCGAACTAAATTTTGCCAAAAACTCCCCGTTAATTTAAAAAAAAATCCCAGATAAGAGGGGGAGGGGAAATATCTTCGTCCTCGGTTAATATAATCTGACACAGGTTTATATATAACGTATTGACCTCGTCAAAAGTCTATTGCTGATAAAAATAATTAGCCGCCTTCCTAAACCATATGTAATAAGTATGTATGCAAGCTATAGCAACCTATATAATGACCCGGTTGGTGGAGGTGAAAAAGAGCATCAATTTATTTTCCGTCCACATTCTTCGTAAAGAAATGCGGTTGCATTTTGATTTTAACATGCTACATTATTTTGATTTTCTCAAGTTCAATGTATACTGTAAATGTATATATCATTGACGCGTTTTTTTTAACCTGTGTTAAAAAAGCGTTTACCAAAACGTAATAGATGTTTGTACATAACGTAATAGACGTTTGTCATTAACGCAATCGGTGTTTGCACACAATGTAATAGGCATTTGCACATAACGTAATATGTGTTTACACATAATGTAATAGATGGTTGAACATAATGTAATATGCATTTGCACCTACAGTAATTGGTGTTTGCACATAACGTTATAGTTGTTTGCACATAACGTTATAGGTGTTTGCACACAACATTATAGGTGTTTGCACATAACGTAAAAGATGTTTGCACAAAGCATAATAGGTGATTGCACATAACTCAAAAGGTGTTTGCACATAGCTTAATATGTGTTTGCACATAATATTATAGAGGTATTTACATATGAACATGTATAAACACAACATAAAACCTTTAGAATATAATAGCATGAGGTTTTCATAGAACAAAGATGTATCAAAACAAAACATTCAACATAACAATCAGATTTTAGACATGACGCAATTATTAACTGACTGATTTAAAGGAAGAATAGACACAACATAGAGGAAATGAGGAAAAAATTAAAGGTGATTGATCATAACGTTTAGATGTATTCACAGAACATACAGTAGATACGACATAATATAATGCATATTGCACATACCAAAGAATAGCCATGACATATCATATAAAATTCAAGAAAATTCAATTATGAAGGCAAAAATGTTAAAATAACATGCAGAATAGGAAAACTAGAAAACTGCAGAAAAACAAACAGAAACGCAAATTCGAATCTTAACCTCGTAGCCTCCAACTTTCAGTCATTCATGTATAATTCTGACCGTATTAAGATCTATAATGCAATAATTGTAACGAAATTTCTTGTATTTTATGTGTTGTTTCATGTCATTTAAACGCACCAGAGCAGTCATGTTCTGTCTCAATTTGTTGGACCGATACCTTTGATGATTGAAAATGATTTTATCATCGTAAATATATATATGTTGCTATTAAAAATATTTTATCTGTAGAAAGCAGTGGTTATATTTCTATTTTTGAAGTTTCATTAAGATTATAAAACCAACGTCCTTTGCCTTTGGTTGTCAAGGACGTTAAACACATCTATCATCATCATGCAATTCCCACGTAGGAACCAATTAAAAACCAACAGCAATAACACTCCCATAATGCAACACAATTTTCTTATTGATCCATTGATCCGACTCATTTAGATATTTAAGCTACAACAATCGTCTTATCCGGCATCCTCTGAATTACCCTTCAACTAGTTAATATGGGGAAAACAGCTCTGATCGTTTTAGTAGTGGCAATAACAATGATTTATCAGTGTAAAGGTAAGTGTTTGTTGTAAAGGATTTTTTGATAATGATAAAAGATACAAATATATATCGATGAACGCAGAGGTTGTTGCATACATGTAGCTTATTGGTTGGTTTAACAAATCAAATTTAAGCACAACTTAACATGCTTCCCTTTCATGAATGTGACCTACCGAATTAGACTATTTACCGGATTTGTTATCACATAAGCAACACGACGGGTGCCACATGTGGAGCAGGTTCTGCCAACCCTTCCGGAGCACCTGACATCACCTCTAGTTTTTGGTGGGGTTCGTGTTGTTTATTCTTTAGTTTTCTATGTTGTGTCATGTGTACTATTGTTTGTCTGTTTGTCTTTTTCATTTTTAGCCCTGGCGTTGTCAGTTTATTTTCGATTTATGAATTTGAATGTCCCTTTGGTATCTTTCGTCCTTCTTTTTTAAGTTTTAAATACATTGTGTTAAATGTTTAACATAAGTGCACCATTTGTACACCGCATACTGTCAATTTGTACGATTTCCATATTCTATTCATCAACGCCTTTTGAATAATTGATATTCTTTGAGGAATAGGATTTTTCGGTTCGTGTTGTTAAATTGTTGTTAAAATATTTTTCTGTGAAGATATTTTGTGGGTTGTTTCTTCATCGTTTTATTTCTGGACTGAAAGACAATAAACAAGTTAATTTAGCAAACATCGAAATTATATCGGAAGGAAAGTGTTGTTCAGTATTGTTTTGCAGATACCAATCAATTTATTGAGATTAATAATTTAATTTCATCCTATTTTTAAGAAACACTAACACAAAATTGTATCAAAATGTTATTCAATACAAATGTTTAGAACAAAGTACGTTTAGAATTTATTTTATATATGTGAAATAATTTTTTATTAAGAATCTGACTTTGGAGTTTAATTGTTACTTTTTCTGTGAAGTGATTTTGTAGGTTGTTTCCCTTTTGATCGTTTTACTTCTGGTCATTGTCTTAATTATCACGTTAAAGCAGTGATCCATTCAACACGGTTATAATATGCTACCTATTGACGATTTTCGTAGTATTACAGGGTTTGATTTACTTATCATCTCTAAAATAATTTGTTATTAAATTACAGGCAAATCGAACTTTGCATGTACCGAACGAGGTGGAAATTGTTCAGACTCTAACACATGTCCATATTTTGGAGGTAATGTTGAAAAACTATCCGTCAGGTGCAATTGTGGGAAGGCATGTTGCAAATGTACTGGTAAGTAACAAAATTATTTTAGAAATAGTTATTGTTACATTGATTATCGACCAGCATAACTGATGTCAAGGCCTATATGCTAGCCATGAATACAAATGTGAGAAATGAACGGTTCACATACGCAAAGCTGAATAATTTTGAAGATATTCTGTGGCTTCCATATTTTCAAAAATTAATCTAAATAAATATAATCAAAGTATAGAATTTTCATGATATAAAGAAAAAAAATGTTAGTTCACCAATTTGCAATCTCTTAAATCGTTTAAGAACAGACAAATGAAGACAACAACATGAAGAAACATATAAACTTGAAGATAAGCGCGACCGAGTGAGTCAACAGTGTAAACGTATTCTGTAATGCAAGCTAAGATGACCAGTCTTAAACTATCGTTCTTGGCAATGCAATATGAACTTATGTGCACATAAAGTCAGTTGAACTGTTATGCTAATTTGTCGTTATTTTCGACTTTAATAGGAGGGGCATTATGTTTTTTCTGTATATGCGTCCGTCCGTCTGATATTCGATTCCTCTCGTATCGGGTAAACTAGAATTTTTGTTTTCAGTAGAATACAGTTTTTGTTTTAGTGGAGTTTGTTGTCATGTCAACTTTGAACACATGTACATTTTGGAGTGAACTGTTAAATAGTTATGCAGATTGAAAATATTGATCAACTTTTATAGTCACCGAGCATCGTAATAAAACAGTTAGGAAATTATGTTCAATAGAAGCTTATTCTTATCGGTTTCGTTTTCAAATAGTTAACATAAAATCCTGTAAAAGTTTAATAGTATTAAAAACTGTAAAAACAATACACTAGACTATCATCAACCAATGGTCAGAGCAGTTTTAAATCTGAAAACAGGAGAACTTTGACCAGTCATTATGACTGGTTATCAAGTTAACTTGCTGTACAAGTTAGGACTGCACCCATCTGTACAATGTTGTTACAAGATGTTAAAGTTTTGATTTGCTATTCCTTAACAATTGAGACAAACCATGATATTGGGGTCGTTTATATTATGAATAGAATAATGATCTTAATCAATACAAAAGAAAACAGTCCAGTATAAACAAACTGGCACATGTAATACATTTTGGTGCTGCATACTCGGAAGTAATTATCCAGGATGTATTTTATCCGACCGACCAATTAAGTACATATCCGTTTAGAATGGTTAGGTTTTTGATCCGGTTCAACTATACATGACTGGTGTTTTTGTTTTATTTTGTTTACTTTTTTTGTCATTCTGGTATTTTTGAACCTTTGAAATATGAATTAAGATTAAGC